>JAWWEN010020699.1:0-19116 GCA_035582955.1 Sycophila texana | reverse complement strand
AAAGTTAAATTTATTTCCAATTTTACAGTTAAATCTACTGTGCAAACAGTAAGAACTACTTTTTATTTTTTTCGGTGAATGTACTCGTTAATAAACTTAGAGTTTTTATTTAAAAAAAATTCAATGAAGCGGAGTTGGAGAAGACTGACGCTACTCTCTCTCTCAAATCGAGCGTATAAAAATTTTTTTTTTCCTTTTTGGCTAACCCAACCGATAAAATTTTTTTATCGCCACCTACTACCGCCTGTGTAATAGACACTACTATACCCACCGCGTAAATAATGTAATTTTGAATATGCGTAATCTGGTAAACATTTCGTACGACCGGGTTATATGCATGAGGGAGTTTACGATGCATATAAGCGCGCATTGCCTCGTATATTTGCGCGCAGCGCTCTATGATGCGCCGGTTGATGGATTTCGAGAATAACTCGAGGCGGCGCTCCTCCATCGGGCCGACTATATAAAGTGTAGACGGCGGGTAAACCCCGCGGCGCGGTATAGTTGGCCAACTAGATTTTTGTAAAAGTTATTTCGGGGATTACGCTCTACTGCGCCTTTTTTTCATCCACCGCCCGGACTATATACGAATCGCGTGTATACGCGCGCCGAAGGGCCGATCGCAGCACCCAGATAAAGCTTCAAATAATTTGCTCGAAAAGCCAGCAATTTTCCAAAGACGATTACGATGCGAGTTCGACAAATCCCCTCGAGAGAATGGAAGATGAAGTAGCTTGCATACGTACCCCGAGCGAAGCGTTCCGGGACAAGAAAACCTAGATCAAAGCGAATCGCAGCCGGAAGCATTGTTCACTGCTGACTGGAGAGTACAATCAAACATAAACGAAAAACTAGCGGTAATTTGTCAACAAAAAAAAAATTTTATTTTACCATTTTTTTTATATATAAACTTACACACTTATATATTCAGTCGTATTTGTTTGCTCGCCTTTGTAGAGATCAATCGATAATTGAAATGAGAATATGATCATCATTCGAAAAACACAAAATAATAAGCTGGAACTAAAAATCGATTTATTTGCTGTTGATTCCATTTGTCTGACAATAAAATATGCTTTGAAAAATTTTTTTATGTCACTCGTTTTATAAATGCACACTTACTCGGTCGTATTTATTCGTTCGATCTTTGACGGTCAGTCGATAATCGGGAATGAGAAGATCATCATTTGAAAAGCTCGAAACCAACCAACTGGAAGTAAAAATGTATTTATCCTTCCGACAATAACATATTTGAATGCTTTGAAAACATTTTTTATTTCACTCTTTTTTACAAATACTCGGTCCTATTTATTCGTTCGATCTTTAGCGACCAATCAACAACCGAGAGAGAGAAAATCATCATTTCAAAAGCACTAAGCCAACTACCGGGAAGTAAAAATCGATCTATTCGTCGTTAATTCCATTCCGCGGACAATAAAATATTTTTGAATAAAACAACCAATCGGAAATCTATTAAAACTCGGTCGTCGTATTGAAAAATAAATTGGTATAAAATGTTTTGCCTGAAAGTTTCAATATAAACAAAAAAAAAAGAGAAAAAAGGGAAAAAGTCGATAAATTTTCCATTGTTCCCCCGGTCGGTCTTTCTGCGAGCGTGAGCAGCTGCAGCCGATGTCTCCCAGTGAAAACGAACGACATCAATCAGCGAGTTTTACAGTCGCTTTTCGGCGTTGATGGGCGTCCGTCCCCCTCCTTCGCGCACGTAGCCTAACGGAGGCGTCCTCGGGACCTGGTCCGGGCACGTGAGTCCGCGAGCCTTGGGGGTATCGTAAGTTGGCGAGCGGCCGGCCGTCACGGAACGCAATTCCGTCCGGAGGCGTGAGGAGGTGGACCGTGGGGGACTTCGCTGGCGGCGCGAAAGCTCAGCGAAAAAAGACGCCTCGGAAATGATCCTTTCCGCGCGCTCACGCCGCTCCTCTTAACCGTAATACTGCCAGCGCTGCGAGGGAGACCGAAGAGGGCGGAATGCCGCTGTAAATCCGCTAAACGCGCTATGTAAACGCGAGTTGACACGTTCGCCCTTGCGCCACCCTCCGGCCTCCTACGGGGGAATCATCCGTCTTCTATTATGGCGCTCGGTTTGTCGCTCCTTGCAGTAGCAATCTCCCGGAGCTTTTTTTTTTTTGTTTTATTTCACGGCTACGAGTGCTTTATGAAATATTTATTTGTACTCGGGCGAGACGCGTGCACTCGTCCAGTTTATTCGGAATTCGTGGAATAAACACAAGAGCTCGATAAGCTCCGTCCTTCTCGCGCAGCTTTTTCAATACTTAACGAGAGGACTTGCGTCATGCGAATTTGTAAGGGACATGGACTCGCCGGAAATGCAATTGATCGGATACAGACCGAATGGAGTTGCTTTGTTTTCAAAGTTTTTATGTCAATCAGGCTAAATTGGCACCTCTAAATGAAGAAAAGCACATTTCAAAAAAGATAAATTTTAATTTGACATTGTTAAAGCACTAGATAAAAGTAAACTCTTATACAGAAGCTGATAAACATGTTACTTCATGCGATATGGTACCTTAAATTTATCAGATTTCGGAAGAATTCATTTTACTATTTATTGCTCGAAAAATCGCAAATTGATATAGGCCTTTTTTGAAATGTGCTTTTCTTAAAAACGACGAGATACACTTTTATTGGTTTAAATATACTTATGAAATCCGATTGATTAGTATTCACAGTTTATTTATTAGGGGACGTCGAAGTGTCGGTTTTTCGTAGATGCTTGTATCCAGCAGAAAAATACGACAGATAAGTCATAACGTAATAATAATTAATGGTTTATTTTCGAAACGTAATAAAACCGGCGTAAAGTCCGAGGAGCACATTCGCCGTGAGAGCCAGTCGATGCTCCGCGAGCATCGTGTATGTGTATATATAGGGGCCAACGGACTTTAATCCTTATATCGAGAGATCGGCGTATCTGCATCGTTAACCTTTATTGGCTCGCATTATGGTTGATGCTTTCTTTGAGAGCAGACGCTTCGTGCGGCTCTATACGGCTGATGTTGCCTGCATTTCGCCGGATATATAAACTCCACTTACGATCCGTTTCCACATTGCAAATTCTCGTAAAACTTACCAAAGTCAACTTCATATTCAGAGATCGATACTAGAGGTCTTAAGATATTCGATAGGGTAGTAAAGGATTGAAATTGCAATCACCCGTCGGTAATTCTGATGCTCATCATTTATTTAGTGCATTCAGGATGAGCTAAAATTATCAGCTCTTTGGCTGCGTTTTTCGTGTCAGTCAAATGTGAACTGAATTCTGCATGATTATCCCTTAGACTAACAGCTTTACCGTAAAATGATTATTATAGATTATCATTGGACGGGACGTGTTTGTTGCGAAATTAATTTTCAAATTAATATATTCGCCTTTATGTTTCGCTAAATCGAAAACGACATTATTATTAATATTATTACGTCAGTCGTGACTTGTTGAAGTAATTTTCATTAATTACTGTTTCGAATTATAAAAGCTATCACTATGAGCTGTAATGTGAATTCCTTTGATAATATACCAAACCAATTCATCATAGTAGTTCATATTTTCACGTAAAACACACGAACTGGTTTTTTTTTTTTTTTTTTTTTTTGAAAATCCAACTAACGCAAGTTAATCCAGATTTCCTTACTCAGTAGTAAAAAAGAATAATGAGTCTTTTCACAAGTTTTCAAAGAGATGGATAAAAAGGGAAAGAGAGGGGAAGAAGAGAGAAAGAGAGAGACGAGATAAAGGAGAGGGTAAAAGAAGATCCCCGGCAAGTGGCTTAGTGAATGGGCCAGCGATGCTTTTATTATGCGAAATAGAGAAATCCACAACACCGTCCTCGTGGTACTCGGTGACATCACCAGTTTTTTACCCGAGACTCACGCTGCCTCGGGCGCGTCCTTGCCGTCTCTCATTCGCTCTTACGTTTCGCCTTTTTTTTCAAGACTACTTTTCTCTATCCCTTTTCTTCGAGTCTCTCTTTACTCATTTTACTCCTCCCGCTGAAGTTTTTATTTATGAATAAAACTGCTGATGTTTTTAATACTTAAACGATGCGATTCAAAGTTTTTTTTTTATACTTCCTCACCGTTCCGGTAGTTTTTCACACTTGTTCATTTATAGCGCACAATTCATCTCAGTGTACATAAGTTCTGAACGGAAAAAATATTTGATTTTTCAATAATTTACTGCAGAAATGTATGCACATTTAAACATTAAAAACAATGATCATAAATAAAAAGATCTATATTTTAACGTATGATCTCTAGATTTTTTCTTCAAAAAACGACGAATACTACAATTTGAATAATCGAAAAACTTTGTTAACCATTAATATTTTAAATTTTTTATTTATATTTTGAATTACATTTTAAAGTGCAAAGTAACTGTTCCGATGTCTTAATTTCGAAAAATTAAGTGCGAGTAATTTAGCCAGTAACTTAAAAATAGAATTTTCCAATATGCTTCAAAGAATGTGCTGTTCATAAATGAACAAAATAAATCTAAAATCGATCAACAGCTGCATCCATACACAATCAGTACACCCCCGATTAATCAAGTGTAAAAGCTGCCGTTCCACTCAGAGCATATAAATATATAAAACATGCCTCGTTATTTTTAGCGATTCATGTAACCCCCCATTTTTCATATACCCACTTTGTAACCCGCCCACTCGACTTTGGCAATCTCGTCTCATTCATCCACACGAGGAGTAGAAAGAAAGAACAAAACATCGCTCATATACCCCTCGACTGCGCATTTCGTATCGGCGGACCGAGGGGCTGTCTTTAATTACCAGCCAGTCGTTCTCAGTCGCGTCGTGTAATTATGCTGCTAATAACGCAGCGTCTTCGTGCGGCGGGCCTCGCGCCACCGTCTTCCTCTTCCTGAGGGGTGCGCCGCCGCCGCCGCCGCCGCAGGCGCGCTCATCGTGATTTATGGCGCACTTTCGGCGCACGACTGTCGCTCGGGCGCTTGTAACGCCGGGATCTTCCTTTGCGCGTACCTATACGTGCGCGTCCGCCGCTGAAGAGGATTGATTCGCGCGTTAGATTGTAATTTAACGCTACTACAATCGCTCCGTCGACTGTGTTTGCTAGTGTTCTTTTGGCCGCGCAACGCTAAGCGCTTCGCTGGTAAATATTAGTCCGCGACTATGGGATCGGATGATGAATGGATTCAGAACTCGTGTTGAATTTTGAAATATCGAAATTAGACGTTGCCCAGTGAAAATATTTTTTACAAACAATCTGATCGTGTATATTGCAATAGATTAATTAATATAAACACAGTAATTTTAAGTAGAGCGTGCAGGTATTAAAAGTAACATCACAGCAAAAAAGAGGATTTAAAATGGCTAGGTAAATGAAATAAAAAATTTAATGTAATACATTTATGTATGTAAGTAGCTCTTGCTAATTAATTAGATTAATTAAAACTATCTACACGAGTCGACACAACAGCAGGTATAAATACATACATTTTTGATAAATCTTTGGTTTAATTATTGCTTGAAAAGTTACCTGAAGCGTTGCTGTAAAAGAAAGATGAAGTATTCTTAATCAAATCAGTGATTCACGCAAGGCAATATAGTAATTTTACAAAAACTATTCTTCTTTTGTAATTTAAATAATTTATTTTTTTAACGCAAATACCATTCGAGCCGATTATACCATTACTTTGAAAATTTATTTAAAAAACCTTTTCCTGTCAATTAACTTCACTTCTTAACATACGTTATATATTACTTAAAATAATAATTGTTTAATAATAATAATAGTTTACTTATTTAGTACTTAAAACAATAATTGTCATTCACGCGAATATTTCGCGGTGAAAGCGGTCTACGGAATGCGAAATAAAGCGATTTAAAATAAAGCAAAAAAAGAAGCAGAGAAGGATCAAATGTATTAACGGTCACGAAGCAAAGCTGATTTTTTCAATATACCCCGCTCCTTTTCTCAAAGTGTTATGTGTCATGCAACAAAGCACAGAAATAGAAAGCGCCGCTTTTCCGGGCACTCGAAAAAGCCAAGCGCCGCGTCCCTTCGAGTCACGTTTTCCTCCCCCAGTTGCTTTCTTCCTCTCACTTTCTTTTTTTTCTCGGTTCCTCGAGAGAAAGAGCCCCGCGCGCATCTGCTTCGGAAGTAAGAGCAGCGGTCGTCGGGATTTAATTATTCAATTAAACGGAGGAAGCCGTCAGTGCGGCGACGAGCGCCGTTTCTCCTCAACCGAAAAAAAGGAAAAAAGGAAACCGTCGGGGTTCACCTCCACGCGTTGTATTTTCGATCACTCCTTATTGTCGCGACGCGGACGCCGGGCTTTCACCGCGCGAGTTACGAATGATTTAATTAAATATTTTGAAAAGCCGCGGGCTGGTTTGCTTTTGATCTTTAGAGCGGAAATGAATGGTTTAATAGATTTTGAATGCGCCTGCAGGTTAGCGCGTACGTTTGTTCAGATAACAAGAAACTTTGATAAAGTGCACAGCAGTGTAAGTGTTTCTCGCGTGTGCGGAAGAGCAATACTGTTAATTTCACGCGTTTTCCTCTCAACAAAACGGGATAGGTCAAAAAAAAAAAAAAAAAAAAAAAAAAAATAGTCGACCGTTAAATCTTTAAATAAGCCAGTCGCTGAATAATCAACAAATAACTTTTTTTCTCGCATTTGCCTTTAGAGCGACTCGTTACGGTCAACAAAATAAAAAAAGCCAGGCTTGTTAACATCTCATAAAGCAATCCTAGCTCCAGAAATTTTTAATATCCTTTTAATTTTCTCGTGGCATCACGTGACGAGAAATTTATTTATTTATTTATTTTTCATTCTCTTCTCTTTTCAACTCGGACGTCCTACCAAACCATTTTTTCAAATGAAAATAGGAAAAGTTTTTAAAAGTCGAGAGACAGCTGCCACGCGTAATCACGCTGCCTCTCTGGAGGCTCGGTCCGCACGAATTTGCCTCGCGTGCGCGCCGAGACTCGGGGCGCGCTTTTGTTTTGGGAATTTTGTTTTCTATTTTCGAGCCTCGCGGGAGATCCCGGCGAGCAATAAATAAAATCCGAATCGTCGCATTATACGCGTCCCGTGCGTGACGAATATCGCGTTTCACGATTTGTTTAATCGACGTCTCCGCCGTAATGACCCTCCCGCAACATCATCGGTTACTCCTTGTATCTCGTCACACCCACCCCCCTCCCCCCCGTCCAAATTTTAATTTAATTACTCTCATTGTGGAAGCTCTCTTTCAGCCGCTATACACAAAAGCTCGCTCGCGCGCCTCTTCATTGTATCACGAGGACTCATTATTCTCCTCTGTCGTTACCATTTTTTCCCTCCTCTTTTCCTTATTATTATTAGTCGTATCGCGACAGCTTTATTTCATCAGTGAGGGCCAAACAATGGCGCAAAGCGTCAATGAATCTTCAAAGCGACAATTGAACGAGCGCGCGCGCAAAAAAAAGTCGCGACACAAGGAAAGCGCAAAGCGTGGAAAAAAGTGGAAGAGTGTTAAAAAAGGAGAAAAAAAAGGAATTTACGAGCACATCCATATTTCGCCTTCTCCGGTTAATGACACAAAGTGCATTTCATTAGCCTCCAGACCGTAGTGTGGGTTTACTTTCAGCGCGGCGCGCTCTCCCATTCTTCCTTTCTCCGGGGCGCGCGCTGCACACTCGGACAGGAATGAGAGAGCGGCGCGCCGCGCCGGAGAGTGAAAACATTTTCAGCCCGGCACAATGAAATACACCGCGTCTGAATTCCCGGCGCAAATGCGCCTTTACCGCCGGGAGGAGGGCCGCGAGGTGCTCCGCGGCCTCCGGTAGTTCAACGCAGCGCACACAACCTCGAGCTCCCCCTGCCTCCTCCTACGCCCGCGACCGCCACCGCCATAATGCTCTTTTAAAGCTCCTCGGCTAACCAGATTTCCGCGTGATATACCGTTTTAATTTTCATACGCAGCGACGATGTAGCGGCAGCCGCCGCCTGGGAAACGTCTATTGCCGTCCGCGCGGCGAGGAGATTGATTTACCGCCGTGGGACGCGACTTCGACGCTTCCAGTGGGGTCGCGCCCGGGGAACGAGTTGGCGAAACGATAGACAAGTGCGCTGGGATTTTACAATAAAGGAAAAAAGAAGGGGGAAGGGGGTGGAGAGGGGGCGGGGGGTAAAATGGAATAAAAGTGGATTGAAAGCACTCGAGCGAAGCGGCGCGCGGCAGACACACACGCGCGGAACTGGGACGATTTGAAACGGAGGCTTTTTTTTCGGGCTCCGACTGTGTTATTATATACACACCGGGAGATTTGGTAGGTGCGCGCCTATGAGTGCGCGCTCGTAGATACGGTAATAGGGTTTCGCGTGGGCTTTACACTTCGAAAATGACTTTTTTATCGGCGAAATGCGTTCGTTTTTTTTTTCGGAGCGGCCGATTAAGAGATTATTTTTGTTATTTACTATTCGGATATTTGAACGATACTTTTCAACTTTGCTTAATTAATATAGACACATATACACTTCTTTTAATTGAGTCTGACTGTTTTTGATTACCTTCTGTGTTTAATTTATTATTGTGTTGTTTTATTAATTGCTAACTTATTCTTAGTGCTGTCCTAAATTATTTTGTTGTACGATTGTGTTAAAAGTGTTATATGAAGTTGACGATGTTTATTCTTTTCTTACCAAAAAAAGAAGGTAACAGTTATAATTAATTTGATGATTTGACCTTTGTGACACAAGTTTTATCGGATTTCTCACTATTGCTAGCGCCATTTAACCGGATATGCCCGTGAGCCAATCAAATCGCGTTTTAAAATACTTCACATCCTGCCATCCTTTTTTTAAGAGAGGAAGATAATTCTAGCTAAACGAACTATATGAAGATTTTAACTCGACGACGATTAACATTGTTAACGGATATGAAAATTATCGAACGAAATTTAGGTACGAACGACTTTGCAGAGTGTTTATGTATATATTTTATTGTTTGACTTGTATTTACTTGTATTTAGTGCCTCAAGAGGATAACGAAGAAGTAATCGAAACGTAGCATACATTAATTTACAACAAGTTGTACTCATTGAACATCGATATAAACCTATCCAAAATTATCGAATAATAAGTGACAAAGAAATTATATTTGAATAATTAATATAGAATTAAGCATCATGAATTAATCTTTGTAGTTTGCTTTGCGCTTCGAAGCAACCGCAAGAAATGGATTTTATTTTAGAAGAACATGGATCGATTTAATGCGAGTGATGAAAAGAGAAACAGGAACTCTTAAAATCGCATCGTTACGAAAGTTAGATGACACTTATTTTAGCCGGCCCTCTCTGCATTTATTTTTACACGAAACACTGCGTTTTCTGCTCGAAAATAAACGCAGTTAAATTTCTTCATACATAAAAAGGACTTATTGTTATTTAGCTTTGATATTTTCATTCGAATTTTTTGTCTCTCATTGACCTGCAATTATTTTTATTTACTTATTTACTTAATAATACACCAGTAAGATTTTCTTAAAAATGTATAAAAATGTTACGTACCTTATAACGATTATAAAAATAAAATATAAAAAAGTTTTATTTACTGCACAGCGGTCTTAATAAATGGAAAATAACTTGCTTCATATAATAACGATTTAATAGTACATTATGACACGGGAGCGGAAGTTGATTATTTAACTCTAAGCTGAATAATCACTTACGCACCAGTCTCATATACGGTATTTTATAGCACGAGGGCCAAAATTTGGCATTAAAGGTCCCATTGTGGGAGTGCTATAAATAATAGTTATTAAACGCTTATTATAATACACAAACAAAAATGCTACAAAAAAGAAGAGAAATATTGTTATAATTTTCGCTGACGATTTGTGGGCACAAGCAGCAATATCAATTGCCAATCGATTCTGAAGCCGGCGCTGGCAGTCGTCCCTTCGTTGAAGGGTTTTCGCATTGTCTCTGCAACTTCATCCAATGCGAATTGGTTTGTTCAATATAGACGTTAATCTCGTGGCAGCGCGGACGTTCGCGAGTTAATATACAGCCGCCGTTTCCGGAAACCTCGAAGAAGATTGACGCACGAAAATGGGAACGCTGCTGTACGTGCACCCAACAAGGCCCTGTACCTTCCGATCTCTGACAAGTTGCATGCGCGTAAACATTCGCCCCCGAGAGCTGGACACACACGGAGATCGCGACCCGATAGTACGAGGGCGATGGATATTTCGGCTTACTTGTTAATTAAGTCAAATTCTACTGATTAATTTTGGCCATTTTGTTTTCTGTCTCCTTATAACGAGAGTCTAATCAAATTAAACAAATTGTTATTTTTATCAATTTTTAGAGTAATAAGCGATTAAATTATTCTTCACTTAAAATAATCGAGCATATATAATTAACTTTTTTGTACGATATTTAAATTTGGATAGGGAAAGCTTTATTCATTAATTCGCAAGTTTTTTGTTGAATCTACAAAAAAGGTACTATATAAATAAACTCAACGAATCGAATATAAATAAAAAGCATATAATTACATTTATTGTACATTCCACTTAATTAATTGAAGCTTACATTCACATAAAATATATGCCATAAAATACGAAGCAGTTAATTAGTTGTTTATCCCAAGGAAATCAGACGGTCCAGCCGCACTTTTTGCCATCCTGATGCGTCTCTATAATTGCAAAATAACGAGAAGGGAAGACTATGACCATAACTCAATTAAAACTTTACAGCAAGTAACTACCACTCTGTTTCTCGCATTGCCGCAGTCTGCCCCTGCGCTCACCCCCCCCCCCCCTCGTTTTATTAATAAAGATTTCGTTTTTACAAATCATCGGCAGAAGCTCTCGTCCCTCCTTTTTCCACCGACCACAGAAGTGATCGGAATGTTTTTGCACTCCCCACACTTACCCCGCTTCCGTCTCTCGCGCGTCGCTTGCGCCTTATAACCGTTCGCAGGGCAAATAAAGCACTGAGAAAAAACGAACCGACCGCCCCGAGGCGAGCGGTTTAAGCGCGCAATTTTTCAGCGTTGTTTTGCTTCGTTTTCACCTCCCCCTCCCGCAACTCGCACAAGCGGGAAATTCGCTTTTTCGCGCAGGAATTATTCCTTACGGTAAATCTTCGTGCCGCGCTCTCGCGAGCATTATGTATACGAGCGAGCGCCCGCTACGGGCGTCAAAATTTCGGCGAGCGAAAGCGCGAAAAATGTCCCGCCGAGCGAATTGGATGAAAGCGGCCGAGAGCTTTCTCTCTCGCTTGGTCATTTTTAATGATTTATTCTTACTCTATAGATACGAGCTATTTCGGATCGCCGAGCGGAATGGTGCGCCGGCAGAAATAATTACTGATAATTAGAGGATACTGCGGGGGGCGATATTAAATTTCAGCTTAGAGATACGCGCGCGCACTTAGGGGTTTCAATTCGCTTTTAATTCATGGAGCTTGCATGCGAGCGTCCGAATCGGAGGAAATTCTTCAATTTTAATACGCTCGAAAACCTTTCACATGGAACTGGAAAACTGCATTGTATGGCCTCAACTTGGCATCGTTGTAATTTGACAGCTCAAGGGATCGATATTGTTATGTTATATATATATATCCGAAAATTGTTTGTCCGGCACTTATTAGGCAGTGAACTATGCTCGAAACGAGCGCGCTTATTTTCGCACGCTCATAAGTCACTCAACTGCAAAAATACTTCGCTAAATTTAGAAGCTGAATTCGTCCAATAAACAATTAGCGCCTATATGCACTTCCATCCGTCTATGTCAAATAAATCTAATCAAATGAATTGAATAATAAAAAATACATTCAAATAATAAAAAATACAATCAAATAAATAAACTAAAAAATCCTACAGTGTAAAGTGCAGTGTCAATGGTATAGGTCTGTACTATCCCGGTGTATTCGGAATTCACCGACGTCGCGTCGTAGACAGAGAAAAAAAGGGAAAATCGCTTGGCCCGATAAAGCTCGCTCGGGGAATGTTTGCCGAAGATTCAATCGGCCGCGGGGATTCCGCGAGTCCCCCTCCTACTCCGTCGTAATCGGGAATAAAAGTTATCGTCTTGGCATGTCGGCACGCCGGGCCCGGGCGAAGACGGCCCGAAGACGGGAAGAGGAGGCGACGAGCGGCATGCGAGCGGGCGCACGCAATCGCCACGCGACCTCGCGCTCCGTGGTACAAACGACTCTTCCGTTTCCCCATTTTACGCTCGTCTCTATCTCGACGGCCTACGCCGTTCCCGTCGCCTCCTTGCGGCTTTTATACACGCAGCCTAATCCACCCCTATCTGGTATGCCTATACCTACCACGTCGTGCCTGACCAGCGCTCGATGGATTTGTCGGATTCAGCGAGCTCGGAATTTCCCTCAGACTTGATTCATTCGAAATTTCTATTTGCGGAAGGTACGCGAGCACTTGCACTGAGAAAAAAAATATTGTAAAAATTACTACATCTGTGTCTGGGTACAGATAATAATTTTTGCAATACTTTCTTCAGTGTATACTCTGTCGTAAGATTGAATTGATTATTTTGGAGCCGTTTGAGAGATATTTAATGCAGAAGGTAGATGGATGAACCGTTATGTAACTGACAAAACTTCTTCGGGATTATTTTCTTAATATATTTGCATTTACACCTGCAGGCACGTTTCGTCCCAGGTCAGCCTACTGGACTCGTCAGTAAGACGTGTAGACTGATCGACCCTGCCTTATACGCGAATTTTACCAATGATTTAAAAAAATAAATAAAAATAATTCAGTTCATTTTACCATCCTCGCGACACAGTCTGGAAACCGACTGACGCGTCAATTCTGTCAAATTTTACTCGACGTGTGTACTTCTTTTATAAACGCGTCGCATTCGGTCAAGCACCTCCTTTCGGAAAATCCCAGAAAGAGAAGACCCTTTGTTCACGGTCCGGAGCAAAATTACCTGAGTCCGAGGGAATTATTTATGGCGGACGGTCAGAAACTTCTAGTTTTCTAGATTATTATCTATGAACAATTGGTGTTTTCTCCTATTTAATTTTATGATTATTTTTTTTATCTATTTTCAATATAAAACGCTAGTTAGATTTATACATTTATATCTTCACCCATTTCCTGTTCTTCGGAGCTTATTGAATATAAAGTACATTTTTAATTCGACGAATCAATCAATTTATCGTATAATAAGTAAATTCATTGAACGTTAAATAAACAGTCGTTTAGTAGGTATTTTAATGAAAATCGATGGTATGCAATAGCGCGGAAATGGTCTTTGCTTTTATTACTCGCATGTGACTGCATGTCTCGTATAATTGAAACTTCGACTCTCCGAGACTGAAACTTATTCAAGAAAATCAAAGTGTAAAGACGGCGAGTCATGAAAGGGAGGCTCAGAGAGAGAGAGAGATAGAGTAATAGCTGAGGCACGCCGCCTCATTCGCATGGTAGCAAATCGCAACTTCAAATTTCAAAATGTCTTAATTAGCGCTCGAGGATTACGCTTTGATGAGAGGCGTTCCAGAGAGCAATTGGATTATGTAAAACAACCTGTATAAATTTCGACGTCTTCTCCTTCGCCCAGGCACGGTCTGTCGGCGCACAAAGACGCGCCGTGGCGAGGGAGGGGGAGTCGGGTAGGCGCGCATTTCAGGAAGCAGTTAATATTTGTAATCAGCTCCCCGTCATCATCTCGAGAGCCGAGGCTGTACAAACTTTTGCGCACTTTCCAAGCCTCGCCCCCTCCGGCTGAGCCGTTTGGCAGATTTTTTCCTCCCACCCCCTTCCCGGCCGTTATTACCCGCACCGAGGCGCGCGCTTATACACGGGATAAGCGCCGCGAGATCGTATTCTTTCCGAGTTTCTTCCCCGAGCTCGCCTTTCTCTTTCGCCGCCGCGGACTTTTGCTTTATTTTAGCAGAAAGCAGAGGGGTTGAGGGGAGCGAGTAGTCGCCTCATCCTCCGATGATTTCTACGAAATTAAACTTCCGTTTCATCTTAATTCGATCTCACGACGAATTGAAATCTAGCTCAGCAAAGACGGCCGGCCGAGTATTACTTACTTCGTGTTCGCTGGCTTTTGCAGCGACGGTATAATCTTAATTCGATGATGAATGCGGGATGAGTTTTCTTACACAGCCGGCGGATCGGTTTCGTTATTTTCGCAAACATAGTCCCTTTCTCATGGGGGGAAGGAGAGAGGGGCTTTAAAACTTTCAGCTCAGCTTTATGACGGACATTTTTCAGACGCTGCACGCTTACGCTTTACTGCGCAAATTAACATTCTTTTTTATCTTCTATAATAATATTTTAATAATTTCTTTCGACTGGGGAGACTCTGCGTAGGCAGTCTTATAATTTGTGCTTTAACGAAATTAATTGGCGCTCATCTCTTGATGAAAGGCCTTTAGCTTCTGATAGAAAAAAAAAATAAATGAAATTGTTTTTGACTTTTTAGTGAAAGGCTTTTTTTATGGAAATGCGGCTGAAAAGTTTAGAAAATAGCCGTTAAACTTTTTACAAGAATTAATCAGCGTGAAAACTTCAAGTATACTTATATTCGCAAAGCATACGCCAAGTTCTTCGATTCGAGTAATTTTGCAAATGTTATACATCGCCGCCAGAGGTGAACGTGAACTCGCGGATTATAAAAGCTATAATGAGAAAATATCATTAATGAGAAAATATTTCGTATTCTTCGAACAATCCTTATCGACTTATACTGGAAGGCGGACCGTTTAAACGATCGTAGACTAATTATTTCTCGAGTTGAGCTCGGCCAGAGTATTCAGCCTCCCCTTTCACGACGCCGACTTGAAAAGACAGATATTCCCAGGTAAGTCGTGCAAGATCGATCGTCTTAGCAAATGCAATTATTGGATGCTCTAACTTTAATCGCTGTATCATCATCATTTGGCGCAACAAGTATTTTGATCGAACTTTCAAAGACGCACCGTCTCTTGACCGTTTCTACGTTTATCGACTTGGCGGAGAGATACTGCGCCTTAAAAAAAAAAAAGAAACTGGAGTTAAGACGACGCTATATACGACGAAAAAGTCTTTACGCGGTTTATCGTCGAACCATCCATATCCGATGCTGCGCGAGTTTCTTTTTAGCAGTGCGTTTCGGGATTAATTATTTCGAGGTCCGCTTATCGGTTGTGAGCGTTATATACAATAATAATTTCGATTTAAATGTTATTAAATTCTTTCTAGCAAACACGCAACAAGTAAATTAATATTGAAGCTTGGTATAAGCTCGCCGATTATCTGGAGTTTAAATGTATATATTTCATCTATAGAATATCTGATTGGAGTCGATCAACATGGCTGAATATTTAATCTGTGACAGTTTCTGTTGATGCAAATATTATACGATAAAGTGAAGCTAAATTTATCAAGCCATCAGAAGGTGGATATTAGTTTTAAAGATTTATTTTCACTCATTTACGCTTAATAGTATAAAAATTGCCAGCAGAGGCTACCCGTCCAATTATTTATTTAAAAAACGACAAAACTAAACAAAAATTAATAAAACGTCTAAATAAAAAGCAAATGTCTAAATAAAAAGCTCATTAAAAATTCTTTTATGTTCTAGGTGAGTATACCGCAGCAAAGCTCAAGTAGATGAAGCCCAAGTAGGGTAAGACAATAGCACTGTCAACTTAAAACTAAATCCACCGTTTCCGCGCATCCTGTCTTCATTATGTACATAAAAAATTAATTCCTAGAAATTGCCCCACTGATCGTAATCCGCCCAGGCCCCGCTTTCATTACGGAGCAATTACAAGAGCCGCGTGAACACAGTTCCCTTGATAAGCCCGGGAATCAAGTGCACACGCCGCGTTTTCCGAGAATCCTTCTATATTTACATATTGCCGTTAGAAATGAGAAATGATACTGAAGACAAACATAGCCTCCGTGGCTCACGGCAACCCCTTTGCACATTCAGCGGACGCGACTCTGCGATCCACTTACCTCCCGACCTTTCTAGACGCCCCCCCCCCCCCCGTCCACTTTCCCCTCGCTCCCGAGAAACGCTTAAGTCGAGCGTCGGTGTGCATTCGGGGGCTAGGTTGCGCTTCCAGGAAAGTGATCGGGAACAGGGCAGGTAACGATTTATGACCCAGAGCGTGCACGCCGGGGATATATAGACACGCGGCTTCGCCGGCGAGCGGCTCGCTGTATACGTATACGGCACGGGGATCATAAAACTAGCGGCTCCGTGAAATACTACGGCTCTTTGCGCGCATCAGCGAGCTAACTTTTCGAATCGCTTGATCATTCTCGCGCGCACGCGGAAGAGTGGAAGTGGGGGGTGGGCGAGGCTGCCGCCGCCGCCGCCGCAGTTGGTACATCGCTGCACTTTATTATCGTCCAATCGAAACTTTGCGCGAGCTGCCTCGACCCTTAGAAACAAGTAAACAGAAATGCAACTTGCCGGAATTACCCGCGGATTTCCACAATCATTCGACCGGTTTGCCCAGCGCGAACTGCAACACTTCTCTCTTCCGCTGTCTCTCTCTCTCTCTCTCTCTGCCTCTTCCTTTTCAGCTATCGTGGTCTATATCACGGAGTTGAATAAGTTTTCGGGAATAAGCGTTAGGGAAAGTTGCGTAATCGAAATCTGCTACTGAACTTGCACTCAAGAGAGTATATATATGTATACCTGAAGCGGCGCAGAAGAGATAAATGCTCATTAAAATTTTCATCAGATTTTGGCACTGCCACTTCGCTTGGATACTTTAATGTCTTTTTAGTTTGTGATTGCTCTTGTTAATTTACTGATGAGCCTTGGTGTGTGCAAAATGCACTCAATGAATTTTCGATAAAAAAAAAGAGAAAGAATAAAGCAGGTGAATGCAAATAGAGCATCGGCAAAAATTGATCAGTAGTGGATGTTATTTTGTGCGTTCAATCCATATACAACGGGAAATAAAATATTAACTTCCGGGAGGAGGAGGGTATAATCTGGCTCTCTCGCGATCCATCTAAAAGTTTATTTTGCAAATTTAAAGAGCTAAACTTAATCGATGAACCGATGCCCGGCAACTTCTCGACGCTAACCCGGACGCTGATAAATTAATTAAGCCAATTTGAAGCTCCTAATAAACCACGTCGATTGGACAAGCAGCGGGCTCCAAGACCAATGCTCCAAGCAAGAACTTGGTTCATCGGATGGCGCCGTGACCTCGAGGACGGAGCGACGCATTAGCGGACCGGGGATTCGTAGTTCGCTTTTGCTCTATTGAGAAGCGGAGCAAGGTATTCGCGGAGGCCGCTCCCCACCCCCGGCGCTTCGGTGTATCGAGAAGCTCAAAGTTAAGGGAAACTTCCCCCTTTCGGGAATTAAACTCGCGGTCCGTCGCGGGAGACGTCGCTCGCGTTGCCCAGCGGAATCTCGAGCTCTCGCGCATATATTCGTCTTATTACCGACATTGTAATTACCGTGGAAATGTCGCTCTCTACCGCCGTCGCGCAGTGTAAATATATACGCGCGGACGCGCCTCCCCCATCGGCCGCTCTACCCCCGTCGCCGTGCACTATTTTAGCCGGCGCCCCGCGCGTCCGGAAACTTAGCTTCGAATTATATAGACGCACGCGCGCCGAGAGTTTCCGAGACGAAGTCACGTGGGAGAGCTTCTCGGAGTAAGTTGCCCGAGAAGTTGATGCCGAGAAATAAGTTGGAGCGACGGAGACGGGAACTCGGTTCTGCATCTCCGTCCCACTTGCGTCCGTCGTCAAAGCGAAATATTTCGCGACGCCGTCAAAGGTCAAAAAGACGAACGACTCGCTGCGAGATCCTTAAAAGGCATTATGTGCGAGGCTCGGCAGACTCCCCGGCGAATCCGCGTAACGCAAAAGTACATCGTTTGCTCGGAAACTTTCCGGGCTTGATAAACTTCTCTTTGGACGAGTGTTTGACGCAGCGATTGTGCGTGAAAAGTTTTGCGGTTGTGATTCAGGATCGCTCGATTCATCCGTGCGTATCACTTTCTAATGGGAAATATTGAGAATCATGATTTTTTTTTGTAATAGTTTGGTAATATATTTGATCGCTGGTGTATAAATGCGATTGTTAATTGATGATCACAATGTAATAAATTTGATATTACGAAAATTAATAGGATTGGTTGCATTCAAAATGTTTACTGCATACTTTTGGAAATGTTATGCTGATATTTATACTGTAATAATCAATAATAATTTAATGTACAGCTGAAATGTATTTAATAATAATATATAATATTTAATGAAATACTTAAATGTTTGATGAAATGTATTAATAATAGCTTCAACATCTCCATTAGTTGAAGTAACTACGATACTAGTTATTCAAGTGACTGAAAGCATTGAGCCTTCAATTATTCCTCTGTAATGTTATAACAATGAAAATACCTTGCCTTATACGAATCTCTGTCACCACAATCACTTCATAGTCTATGTTAAGTTCTGACTTAACGAAGGGTTTAGGCAATCGTTTTCAATGGAATTACGGGGAACGTTCGTCGCCGGACAACACGCGGTCCACGAAAATGGAGTTATATATATATATTACTGGTTGAAACAGGCGCTATTCATACAAAGCATTATTTTGTTAGCGATAAATTTATAATTTTTGGCCTGCTCCTTTCATAACGAGTCAACTATTGTAAATAAATTAATAATTAATTCTAATAACGGAGACGATTAAAGCGATCAAACTGAAAGTTGCCAACTGCAAAAAATATTTGTACCTATTTATGGAAAGTTATAATAAGTAGCTTAATGGAACTTGCACGTACAGCTTATACAATATACTTGCCGAGCTGGACGAATACCAAAAGTATAAGTCGTAGTAACTCAAATAACATAAAAGCAGTTTGAATGATTAAAACAAGCTTAAAATTCATTTAAAAGTAGGCTTTCAAAAGTAGCATCGATAAATTCATAATTATTGATAACAGCCTATATTTTTAATATACAAACCATTCCAGATATCGATAGTCTGTTCCCATTAAAAACATACTACTATGTGCATTTTTGCTTTCTCATAAGAGAAAGCCTTGTGTCGCCAAAATTTTTCGATCTTCAGATTTTGACGTAAAAGTACTTAT
>JAWWEN010020668.1:0-19118 GCA_035582955.1 Sycophila texana | reverse complement strand
TATAAAAGTGTTATAGCGGTAATTAAGAATAAATATATTCTTTTGAAAGTGATTGTAACACGACAACCACCTTAAAGTAATGTTTTATGTTAATATTGAATTGTTTTTTGTCGAAATGTGATCTCTTTAATGCGCTTTTATTAACTAGGTTTCCGGCATGTCTGTCCAAGTGAATTTTTGCATCTTATTTTTTATGCATTTGGGAATGGAATTGAGGCTTGAAATTTTTAACGAAGGTCAGAATTGGATGACGTTGCAATCGAATATATTAATATTCTATATGCTATTCTATAAAATGTATATAAGGTGTACACGTGTAAGAAACACTTAAATGGAACGTAAAAAACTGAAATTCGTATAGTAATTTCGTTGTAACTGAAATCAAACATTTAAATGAAGCTTTAAACACACAACAAGACCAAAATAGAGCCAAATTCAATTCCCAAACAAAATTTATCTATTTATATACATTTCTCCAATCCACGTATGGATGAACCAGCCTTGAAAAATAATCGGCGAGAAACTGACGGCCGATCAGTTCCGTAATGATAAAGAAAATCCCAGGATATGCCGCGCGATCGCTCATTCACGCATGAGGCCTATCAGACGACGTTCCCCATTTTGCTCGAGTGCGTAGAACGTGAAGCCGAAAACCACACGTCGGCACGTGAAATGCCCGTTGTGGCACTTTCCCTATATATACATATCCCATCAGCGCACGTATACGTCCACGTCCACGTGCACGTCCTATACACAACTCCTCTGCTTTCTTATTCCCTTTAGCCAAGATTCTTGTCTCTCTCTTTCATCCTCAAGCCGTCACCAACACTCGAGCGCCGCGAGGGGGTCGTGTGCTCAGTGTAGATGTGATCAAGCTCACTTACACCGAGGCACGCGCGTGCGCAGTTGGAACGTCCACACACTCCGAGGTAAGTAATATACGTAATCGACTACTGTGCCTGTGAGTGTGTTGCAATACACATACTTATGCGCGGATATATGTGAGGGGTGTATTATAGCGGGGAGGTGAGCACGCGCCCTCACGGATTCACACGTGCGCGAGGAGGGAAAAAAAATAGGGGGACAAGTTCGTCGTGTGCCAAATCGATCGTGTCGAGGTAGACAGGTCGAGTGTGCTAGAGCGGGTATAGGGGAGGGGGGATGGGGACAGCAGCAGGCCTGTCCTCAATTAGACGATACAAATGTCAATGGTAAGTGTGTATATGTGTGGCTGGTAGAATCAGTCGAAAGTAGCCGGCGACGATTCAATCCTATACACTCGTCGGAGAATCAGGCAGAAGCTCTCCTTGCGTTTATTTAATTAAAAGTCATATCTTCTCGATAGCGGAAAGTAATTGGGGAATCGATTGGTTTTGTATATACTCTTTCTTTTATGAGTGCTGCGAGTTTTTGTATTGGTTCCGATAATTGAAATAATTAATACTGACACTTCGAGGTATATACCTTCGGAGATGTGCTCTCTTTTAATCTGATTAATAGTTTGATTAAATCGATGAATTGATTTATTTTGTTTAATAATTCACCGGATTATATATATATAGTCCTTAAGTACAAAGATGAAACAATTAAAGATAGGAATAAACTAAAACTAATGTAAATCTAAAATTAACTTAAAATCTACAAGTGAACGATCTAAGAGAATTTTTAAATGGTCCAATATAGGACAAATTTATCTTATTACTAGGCCAGGAGTTACAGAGTCTTTTAACTCTGTTAAAGAATTTAATTAATTTTTGATTAATTGATTGGTTAATTGAATATGAAAATTCATTAATAAATGTAGATTATGTAACGATGATGATAATGAAGTCTGAAATAAAAAGTAAGGATTAATTTAAAGTGTACCACTTGGTAAAAGCTGAACCATTGAAAATGGGCTGAATACTCTTCTTAATAGCTATGTGACAATCTACTTCTTTACGATCGTAAATGAAACGCTTTTTCATCCATTATACGGAGTCCTTATGAAAATGAGCCGTGAGAAAGTAATTAATTAAATAAAAAGTTAAAAAAGTTATTAGGTGCAAAAAGGTAAATTCATTTAAAAAATGTTCTTATAAATTTGAGCTATAAACTAACTATACACATAAGTTTATTCAATTCTTCTTCTTTCCTTTTAGAGGGACCTAAGAATTTTAATACGCAAAAATGTAATAAAGGATCGATAAGAAATATTAAAACAAAAACTTTCTAAGATTACTCTAGTATAAAATGTATCATTAATTAAATTGAGTGAAATCAGAAGTATAAAAGAGTTATAGCTTAAAACCATTAAAAGAATTTATGCGTTCAAATATCTTTTGATGTAAACTTTTTAAGTATGTGCACTTGAATTTCCGTCGGCTCAAGTTAGAGAGAGCTAAGCTAAAGACACTCAAAAGCTAAAAACTTTCTAAGATTCGACAACTCGGAAGAATTCCGACAAGTCATTAAACTGAGATGGAGTCACTTTGGAGCGGTTTCGATGTCGCTAAATCGCCAGCTATAGACTCAACTTTTACCGCTGCGAAACGTCCAGTATATCGTTATATCTCTCTTATAAGCTTACATCGTTTGTGAAAAACTATACCATTTCAAATGAGCAGTCAAGGAGAGAGAAGATTCAATATTAACTCAAGCCTTCCCTCATTTAATTGCACTGCATCTAAGATCAAAATTTTGTGTGCAGAGTAAATAAACATAATATTACTATTTCCTTCTATTCCTCATTGTAATATATATGAGAAAAAAATCTCTTCACAAAACAGAAAAGAAACTCATTAGGAAAGCAGTGAACCTCCTGAGCAGGGATTTCGTTGAAATTGGGGGAAATGTTTTTTTTTTTCGTTTATAATGGAAATGAAAGAAGCCAAAGTTTTAGTAAACGATCAATAGTTTTGAAGCTGGTGGGAATTACGGTGATTTCATTGAGTTCTAATATGTAAAATTTAATGAAAATTTATAGCTTAGTAAGTAGCTATAAAAATCTACTAAAGCTACAGATAGTTTTTTGAATGGCTTATGAGCTGAGAAAGAAGAGAAAAATATGCACAATAAACTAACTTTTTATTTATCGTGTGTACAGTGTACAAATTGATACACTTATGTTAGTATATAGTCGCTATTTTGATTACTGTAAATGTATCTAAACTAGTGCATTGTATTAGATATTTTTTTAGAATTTCCTAATTTAAATCCTTCGTAAAAAACGATTGCAGAATGCTGTGAATCATCGGAAAAACTATTTAATTGATAGCGTAAATTTCCAATAAAATGACACTCACTTAATATTTCAATTTGAGTAATCAAAGAAGTTCATGTTTGTTTAATTCGATGGATAAATAAATTGAGTTTTTAAATTGTCTAATTATTCTGAAATTTACTATAAATAAGTATATGTAAATAAAAAGTAATTGTCATTCTATAATTAATATCCTCGCACCAAAAGTTTAAGCGCGCGAAGCGCAGGGATTTTCCTAGTCATGTAAAACAGCAGTTGCGTATACTAAATCATTAGAGAAGTTTATAAGTAACATTAATTTTCATATTGTTGCAAATTAATACTGTTTAACTATGAAGCTTTGAAACTGTTAAGCCACTAAAACTTTATGTTACTTTCACTTCTATATTCCAGAAAACACCTTCCACAGTTTCAAGGAAGTGTCGGATGAACTTTGCGAAACTCGCAAAAAATATTATCAGCAGTTTATATCCGACTAAGAACACGCGAACGAAGTCGGTTGCAGCTTCGAAAATCAATGAGTTGCGAGGGGCAGCATCTTTATTCCTGCGCGTCCCTTCGCGACGTGCTTCGCGGAGCACCATGACGCTGTGCACCCTTTTGTTTTGGGCGCGGGTTGAATAAGTAAGTGGTCGCCGAGGTTAGGAAACGAAATCGACGCCTTCAAAAGTCGAACCCGTGGAACACAGTCAGAAATCAAGCTCATTACTATCTACGGTGCGCCCTTCCGAGAAGGAAACTCCGAGATTCCCTGCCCTTTAGATCAATCCCACTCTCGAGGAATCCCAAGTAGAGGGACCGTGGACCTTTCCTTTAAATATCGTTCTCTCTTTCTCGGAGCACATTAATTTGCATTTGCCAGCGGCTTTTCAATGTTTAACTGTACGAGTGAAAAATGGTCAGGTAAGAGATCTTCACTGTTATATGGTGCATGAAAAAAGAAGAGCTCTTTTTCAATTTATTGTTTTGAGATGGCTATGTCGTGCGAATCCGGAGACCCGGAAAGAAAGAAAATTGTACGTCTGTAAAAGAGATAAATTAAACAATTATCAAAGTATAAAAATAACAATCAATTTTATTTCGATATTAGACAATCCTATTTTATTTTGTTTGATAACTGAATACTTGTTTTGGTACAATACTGTAATCTGCAATTAAAAATCTACAAATTAGCTTTGGTATTGTAATAAAATATTTATTTATTTTATTTTATTTTATTTATTCTACAGACTATATAGCCTTTTTACATAAAATAAGAAAAACAACGTTAATAAGCGCAAGTAAATGAGCGTAATGATCTTTTGAAAGAACTAATATCAGTTTTTGTTAAATAGCAAAGATAAGTTAAATTATTAGTTCATTAAGAGCCTTGAAGAAATTATGAGCCTAAAAAGTTAATTTCATTGGTTCTGTCGTGACTGTGGTCCTGTTATGCGAGCAATCGATACATTGTAGTAAATATAAAAAATATATAAGAAAAAGAGAATAATTTACTCTTGAATTAAGTGGATTGACGTATACATTAATTAGTCTGCGTAATTTCAATTAATGGTGTATTGCTTAATGTAACGACTGCCTTTAACCTTGAATACGTATATCAATATATTAATTATAAAAAGGATTATGTCACGAACTATTTCTACTAAAAGATATAATGTAGGAGAAAAAAATTTATAATAATTTTTAGATTAATTTTTACTAATCATCTAATTCGTACTATAATCGTACCAATTAATGTTTAATCGTCTTCTGCTGTGTTAAAAACTTGTATCTAGTCTAGTAATATCAAGAATTCAGTATATCAATGTGTTTTTTCTCCACAAATCGATCGATGACTTGACCAAATATCAGCATGGAAATGAAAAGTTTGCAGTTCACACTTTTCGTTTAAACTTTTAAGATTTTTTTTTTAACTTTGAAAAAAATAGCCGAGGACACTTAAAACAGAGACAAGGATTTATGTCGCTCTTTATTCTTCGAGTCGAGTCGCCGTTTTATTTACGATCCGGAGTAATTAAATTTCGCCGGCGAAGAAGACGTCGGCAAGTCTATTTCGCCGCGTGAATTGAGCGGGGCACCTCGTTCGTTGCGCGCGCGCTCGATATTACCTCCAGCTGCTCGCGCGGGCGAAATCGACGGGTAATGAAAGTCGAGGTGAGATTTGCAACGTTTATGCGGGGGCGAATTGGACGGGAGAGTGGCAAATAGGTGAAATCGAAGAAAAGTTAAAGCTCGCTTTCTTCACAGCGGCGAGGCTCTCGGGTTGCAATCGATGCGTTCTATATACCGGAAACGGATGTTTCTGGCATCGGCGGCCGCGACAAGACGAGTTTAATTGCTTAATTTCCGGCTCCGGGAAGCCGCAGGAAAAAAACGCGAATGGATGGCTCGGGAATGGGGTGAAAAATCCGGGCCGAGGGCAAGTTTACTTAATGAAAAATCGTTATACCCATTTCGATTGCTAAAGTTTACTAATGTGTATTTTAATTCAAAGGAGAACTTCGTTGATTAAACTATCTCGCTCGATCTGGGATTAGTCGAGATTCATGGGGATATAGCGAGAATCGTTAGATCGATAACGAAAATTCGAGAAAAATATACTCATATTTTTATAATTAGCAGAAGTATATATATATTACTGTTATAAAGTGTGCGAATCGAAATTCTCAGAATTTTCATCAAATTTGTTACAAACTGATGATTTTATTATTATACGAGATTAATTAGATTTGAACTCTTGGAAATGTAAGTTAATATTACAAGTCAACACGAATTTATATTTACGATTCTCATTATAAAGTGTAAAATTTCCTGGAAATTTTTCTTGGGAAAATAGATGATTTTTACTAAATTTTATGAAAAAAATCTGTTGGTTACAAAGAATTCTTTCTGTCCAATTTTAAATAAATTGCAAAAACAGGACTCAAGTATTTCCGATAACTTCAAAGGGTGACAAAACCAGCCGTTGAAACGATGATTATTAATCAGCAATAAATTGAAAAATAACTTGTAAATCAATCGTTACATAAATACGTATATTTGTTTGAAAAAGTTGAAATATGTTATTGTACTGCAAAATTTTGTTTTTAGATCAATTTTCGACGTCCGTCTGTATAAGCTGCAGATTTATCTGTTATAGATAAAATTGGAAACGCTCTTTTAAAAATCGAAGTTCATCAGAGAAAATAATTTACGCACAAAAATGTAACAGTTGTAATGAACGTGTCTTCACCCTCGTAAATTAGTCGCCCACGTAATCTTCCCAAAACAATATTACATATACCAAGACACGTGCTATACACATACTGCGCACATAAAACAGCACCGTTCCAACAATTTTATTGCAGCCAAGTGCAGAATATTCATGAGCATCACGGAAACGCGATCGTTAAATCCAACAATAATGATTCACCGCTCGTATAACAATCCCCACCTGGACAGCCGTACAAATCCACTATCGGCAGAAGTATCGACGTCCCAAGCAACCTTCCCAACTGCACGAGACTCGACCGGCCAACTCCGCGCAAGATAAGCAAGCCGAACGGGGGAAAGACGTGCTCCCGGAAACCGATAACCAAGACGCGGCAATAGTGCGGCTGCGCTGCTCGCCATACCCAGCGCAAACTGTCAAAATTGCACACTTTGCAGCGCTATTGACGCGCGCGAGCCTAACGAACTTGGCGGCGTGTATAACGCGTTCTATCGCAATCGAAGTCCCGGGGGAAAGTTCGTTTGCGCGGCGGCGGACTCTGACCGCCCCTACGAAGGCGAGCGAGCATTTGTCGAGGTGAAAATTGCACCGGACCTTTGTTTTCGGACTGATTGGCCTGTCTTCGCCAGAGTTAATTCCGTGACCGGAATCACGATCCCCGAGGTCTGCTGCCGGAGGGAGTGATTTTTTTTTTTTTTTCTGTAACTGTTGTCATCGATGCTCTTGCTTCGCTGTACTTTTAATGAAAAATCGCGTTGAAAAAATTTGGCACAGCGATAGGCTTGATATAGGTACGTCGAGGTATACTAAATGACGTGAGGTTTGTTCTGATCGCTATTTATTGAAAAATCTCACGTGAGATCTCACGTGAGTGTAAAAAAATGTTACGTTAGAAATTATTATAGACTTTATTGAGGCAAAGGCAAACTTGGAAAATAAAAAGAATTGTTATATATTACTATAGCAAATTTTACTATAAGTGTAGTAAAATTTAATATAACTATAGTAAAATTTAAATTAAAATTTTTTTAATATACTAACTCCTTTATAGTATTTTTTTTTTATTTGACCACTTTTTCCTTATTTTAGTAAGTCTACTGTGTATATAGTAATTTTTAATGAGAAATTTTTCTCCACGTAATCTCTCATCTGGAAAATCTTTTGACACGGTAAAAAACTTAAAATTAAAGTTTTTATACACTTACAAATAGGACAGACCTACATTTAATATTAAGAAATTATACAGTTACAGTGCAATTTTTTTAAGTTGAGATTTTTTAATGAGGAGAATGGTCAACACAAACTTTTTCTACAGTAAGAAAAATAGACATAAATTGTCTGAGATGAGGAGCGTACTAGAAACGGAAGAAATATTACTATAATTATTGGAAATAAATTTACAAATTTTATAGTAACTATAATTTCCCAAAATTTTTGGTAATATTTTTCAAGTCTGTCTTCCACCTTTAAGAATTTATAGTAAGTTTTCCTACACTATTTTTCTTACTTTAATCAGCACAAACACTAAACACCGAAATTGAAAATGCCATTATAGTCATTGAATCAATCATAGGTGACATCGTACTACCTGAATTGCATCCGTTGTGCTAAATTTTTTAATATTTTTATATTTTTAGTGCCCGAGGGAGGAACTTATACTTCCGTTGTAACGACGTTGGAGTAAGCAGTTTTCAAGCGTTTGAAATATTCAATGAACGTAAATGTTGACTTTTCGCTCGAAAGCTGCGTGAGCGAAAACAAACTTTTGTTATGGCAATGAAACTTTCAGCATTATTTTTGTTAATTACATTCTTTAGTAGTCGCCAGCCCCGCGAGTACGGTTACTTATACTTAATTGACTTGAATGATGTATTTATTTTTTTCAGAATCGAGTTACGTATAATACGCGACGATGCGTTTCATTTTTATATATTTCACATTAGCTGAATGGAGTCGAGGCGATAATGCGCGATAAGAAGAACCGGCGACCCATCAGGAATGATTTCTTGCTTCCCCGCGGTGAAGCGAAAAAAACGCAAGGGGGGGGGGAAGCTGCACTGCGAAGAATATTTAAGCGAATTCCGGAAAATTCCTCTTAAGTGAGTGTGTAGCAGGCTTCACGCGTTCCCCATCAATATTGAGTTTTTCATTTGAAATAAAAATTACGCAGTTCTGTTCAGTTCAGTGGCTCTTTTGTAGCTTTCAGTTTCAATTTGTAAAAGTTCAAATTGTGTTTTTTGTTTACTTCAAACATTTCATTTCTGTTATTTGTATAAATGTCAAGCCAATTTAATGAAAAAGAGAAATGCAATTTGAGAAATGAATATTGCCAGTGACAAATTTTTGTAATAAATTTTTATAAACTTTTTAGAATAGTACATCAATAAAATAATTACTTTTGTCGCACTCAACTTTATCAAGGCAAACCATGTTATCAAAAATTTACCTAACATTCTGCGTTTATAAATAAAGCATCAGGTAACAATTGGTAAAATTGGTAGTGCTTTATTAATGGATGAATTTTAATAAAAGAGCGCTTAAATTTCAAATAAGCCGTCTTGAAGTATAATAATGTCAGCTAGAAGATGAGTATATTTTACGAATATACGTTTATAAATAAGGCATCAAGTGACAATTTGCAAAATTAGTAGTGCTTTATTATGAATAAATGTGAATAAAAGAGCGCTTAAATTTCAAATAAGCCCTCTCAAAGTACAATGTCGGCTAGCAGATGAGTATATTTTGAAATTGAATAAATTTTTATGTTCTTTATTTAAATTATGAAATGAATAAAACTCTCGTAAAATGCACGTGACTTATACTGCTAAGTATTAAGAAGATAATTTATTTACTGTTTATGCAATAATAAAATTGTGTATAAAAAATTATTATTATTTTATAATTAGATTTAAATTCAATTTGTATAATCTCTAATCTTTTTATGCACGACAAGATGTAAAATACTTACTATCGTGGAAGTGTCTGGCCAAATAAGGATTCTACTACTTAAACCTTTCATAATGTCCAGTTAATGATGTTATATATTTCAATAATAAACTGAATATGGCACAACATCTTTCAAGATTTCAGCCTTAAGCTGAATTAATTAATAATATTGTTAATAATTATATTATTTAATAATAATTTTTTAGAATATTGCTACTTGTACAATGATTTACAATTTTTAGTACTCAGTTGTATCTGCGGTATAATTTAAGCTTTTTGTTCTTCGACAATATTTCGTAAGTCGCGGCATTAAATCTGGAAAAAAATCTGCCATATCTCTTACGTTTTACGTTCACGACGCTGGAAGAAAAAACAAATTTTTTCACGGGCAAAAAAGTTAGAACTATCTTTGTCTAAGATATCCTACATCTTGAATGCTAATATTTTTCCCCGTCCGCTCTAGATTCCACCAGAGATAATCTACCCCAGGAATTCCGGTAAGTAAGATTTAAGCATTTCCTGAAAGCATTCGTTATTCTGATCTATACCAATTCGATTTCCATTGTAAAAAGGCCTTTCTCAATTTAAAGATCCAACTGCGGATATACTGTTTTAAATAATAACGGAAGCGAGCTCCCCTCAATTTGAACTGCCGCAGACAGGACGGTACAATCAAGCGGACGAAGTGAAAATCAAAAATGCTTGAAATTTAAACATTTGCATTTAAAGTGCATTCGATGGATAAAAAATCAAGCTTACTAGCACACACACACACACACACACACACACACACACACATACATACCTGATCGAACGGATAACTCGTTGCTCGCATGCGACTCGCATTGAATCGGCACCTCGCAGCGGAAATCGAAGTTCGACGCTATGCAAACTCACGGGGCACACAATTCAGCCTTTTTTTGCGCAAACCCTCGTACTTTCGGAAGTCCATGTGCACTAGCTCCAAGAGAAAATAATATTACACGCAGCGCCAACCGTCGTTAATTTCGACAGAAACTAGGGTAACTAAGGTAACGGATATGCGAGATTCCAGTGACCCCGTCCGAGCGGCGAAATGATTCACGGGAAATTCCGTGTTGGTTTTTTCTTGCCCGAAGTTCGATTATTCTGCGAATCGGCGACGTCGGCGGCATATCGGAAGATCGGACGGAGTGGCGAAAATTGTAGCGGGACTAGACTCGACCTTCGCGAAGGTCGCATTTTCGATTTAATGTGGCAGCTCGAGGGAAGTTACATAAGAATTTCCAATTCACCTTTCTCCTGGAAATTTCGAAATATACGAGCGAAAGTTTGAACAGTCGAGGAAGATTCATCGGCGCCTTAAAGGGATGTGCAAGTCGACTATGAAGATTGACCTTATTATTCATATTAATATATTTTTTAGATTATTTTAAAATTTAAAAAAGAACAGAAACGAAGCTATATACGGTCTGATTTTTTATTTCAAGTTTTTCCATTGATTAGTCTAGAAGAAACATGATTTGTAAAATATGTAATTGTACGTTTATCACTTTTTACGAAACATTAGGGCCATATTTAATGTAAGACTCGATCACACGATCACCCTGTGTGCAATATCTATTTGCTAATATGGAATCCGTACAGGATCGATTTTCACGTACATTAGTATTACGTTTCGTACTCTGATAATTAGCCTTAAGGGGGTTCAGCCGGTCGGGAATTACGTATAAAAAATAAACGGCTTTTTTAATCGCGCTCCGACTCATAACCGCGAAGCAAGCACCCCAAGTGCGTTCGATAAATTTTCATCGGGCGCTCAGGGTAATCAGACAATCGCGTGTCTCAATTATGACGAGCGAACTTGCAGGTCTGCTTTTAACTGATGTACGACCCATCATCCCCCATCCGAGAAGGGCGACTCATTCTTCCTGGCCCCGGTCATTTATCCGACCTCGCCGTAGGCCCGAAATTGCGGGCTTTTAAGGGGGAGAAACTACGAGGGTGAAAAAGAGGGAAAGAGAAAAAAAAGAAGGCGCAAAGCGAAGGGAAAATTAGATCCGGCTACTTTCTCGGCGCGCACGAACGCCATTCTTCTTCGTCCGGCGTGGATGCCGCGGGCTCATTTTCCGCACGCGAGGATGCACGGACGGAGGGGGAGGCGAAGGAATCGTATATGCTAAGGCTGGAATCCCGCTCCTGACCGCTAAATTGCCTCGTTATATCAGCTGTTCGCGATGGACTTGTCGAGGCGCGACTATTGCCGCTGGATTCGACGCGCGTCAAAGAGCAACTCACTCGCTTCATTTCTCGAATTCTTTATAAGCGAAGGCAGTCGAGCAGATTCTGGTATCGTTCGACGATTAAGTTTGAAATTAAAATAGCCGAATTATTTAGCGATTTGCTGAAATTGCGATTTTTCTTTTGTTCTCCTCGGCCAATAAAGCGAACGAAAGAATCGGATACATCTGAATAATTTCTAAAATACTTGAACAATTTTCACCGGCTAATTTTTGGATAGCTTTGCATTTCGAGCATTTTCCGGCATTTCGATGAATGCCAAATCGGCAAAATAATTTTGCGCGGGAATAATTTATTCCGTCGAATATCGCGAATATCGCTAATTTAGAGACATAATTGTGCTTCGAATATTGAGTTATTGCTATATGTAAATAATACATGGGACAGGTCTGACTGCATCAATTACTAAAATCGAGCGTTAAATAATACGCCGAACTGCACTTTAGTCAGTAGGGGTGGTTTCGGCTGAGTGAAGGGGTGCCTAATAGGCTGATCGAGGCGCAGCTTACAATTTGACTGAATCAGCGCTGTTTGTGTAACCCCGTTTGATTGAGTACGGCTTAATACGAGTTTTATATTTGACTAAGTGAGCAAGTGATCGCGGCTGTGGAAATGGGACGTGCGCAAAAAAAAAAAAAAAAAAAAAAAAACTGGCATTATAGGCTAAAGAAGCGGGGCGTAATAAAAACATATCTACTGCTGCTGTACGCGCGGAGTTGGTGTTAAAATGAAGAGGCTGAAGTGCGCAAATTTTTCTCGTCAGTATAAGTACATACCTTATACACTGATGCGAGTATCATTTTTTTTTTAAATAAATGAAGCCATTTCTTTTAACTTACGAAACGAGCGCTTAATTGTACATGATGATTGGTAAACTGACCTGAAACATAAACAAAATTTCGTATTTAAAAAGTTACATAAAAAATTATGAGGATTTATTTTAATTACATTTATAACATATAGAAAAATTATGGTCACAATTATAATGAAAAATTAATTATTTGTAGTAGTGGATGTTTTGTTAAAATGTTGTTTTTTTTAAATATTTCACAATATCCTATTATCTTTTTTTTTTAAATAAATATAACTTTTTCTACGTATATTTATTTCTTTAATAGGGAAAAAAGCTATCAAAATAAAAATTATTAATTAAATTATATTATATTAATGTTAAATGAATGTTAACTACTATTTTGTTATATGACAAGAATATCCTATTGAACATATACAAACAAATTTTATTTTTAGTATTAAGTTAGCTTGTAAGTTTTCCTTAGTATTTAAGATAGCCAGACCTATGTACAGGTAAACTTTGTTTTACCTCTATAGGAATTACTACTAGGAGCTATATTTAGTATAGCTTACCACATGTTGTAATTATTCACTGGTTTAAATAAATAAATAAATAAATAAAAAAGAATATTGCAATGTTTTGAAATTGAAATTGAAAGTAAACAGACATGAGCATAGAAGAACCGCTCATTTGAATAATTAATTGCAAACAGTTGTTAACACGTTTACTTCCATTCCCTCGATAGAATCTATCCATTCTATTTACTCTAAAAAAAAAACACAAACAGACCTCTCTATATCACTGTCCTATAACAATAAAAAAAAAACATACAAAGTCCAAGATATTCTCGGGTCCGCTTCAATGAATGAGTCGCAAATCTTCGAGCTCAACGCTGCAATTTCCATTAACTGAAGAAACAAAAGGGACGTCGAAAAAAAAAAGCTTGCGGCAGAAGCTGCGGCAACGATGCTCCGCGAAACATCGAAAGCCAGCAGTGCGTGCACATTTCATCGGGAAATTAATGGCGCGCGGCGACTGAGTCCCTCTCGCCACCGGACCGGGAGACCAATGAAAAAAAAAAGGCCGGCGAAGTCGACGAAAAATTGAATCGCGTTATCTCACAAAGGCAGCATATAGCCGCAGGACAAAAAGCGGCGGTCCGTCGCGGCTGCCTCCACCCATATACATACACTTTTATCGGCTCGTCCCAATTTCATTTTCGCGACTGCTTCGCTCGTATCTGGCCTGCCTTCTGTCGCCTGAGAGAAGAGAGAGAGAGAAAGAGTAACCAGCTGCGCTCGCGCAAATTCTCTTCGAGCTGATGAGAATTTTTGTCTCGGCGAAGCTCGCTTGAATCTCGTGACTGAATGAAGCTGGAATTTTTTTTTTATACGTGGGTATAAAGAAATTCACTAATTTTTTTTTCTGTTCTATATTTGAAATTATTTTTTTGTTTATATTAATAATAATGTTCCAAATAATTTTTTTTACTGTAAATTTAAAATTATCTTTTATTATTTAATTTTAATCTTTTTTAAGTTTGTAAAACGTGTATCTTTAAACGCTCTGTGAATAAGAGAGAAAACTTTTTTTCAACATGTTTATCATTATGATACTTGCTCAATTGTCTGTTGTGCATATTGGCAAATAGTTTAGACGAGAGTTGAAGCTCTTATTTAAATTTTAATAAAACAAAATACCAGTAACGTTAGTGTGGGCTTTCGTAATGATTTATCTGGCATAATATCGTATATTTTAAATTCTTTGTTATCGAATTAATCAATTAAACGATTTAATCCATCATATTAATTAATTTTACATTGCTAAAACGAGATCTCTCAGAGTTTATTCAAAAAAACTAATTGATATAATCTAATTTGTATTAATTAATTAAATTACACTGATATCGATGACCAATATCAATCTAAAATGATTATGAAAAATTAATTAGTTAAATTATATATGCGCAGTATGTAATCCCTTTAGGTCAGCTTATAATAGGTTTATTATAGGCCATAATTTCACCTGCTATATCGATATTAGGGAAAACGAAAAATATTACACGATACGTTGACCATAACGAAGATCAGTTCGAGTGAAAGTCAAAAAAATTTATTTAATTATTTATTTATTCATTGAACGAGTTAAAAAGTGGTTAATAAGATGATAAGATATGTGAAGATATAATATACTAAAATCTAAATGTCAATTAAATACTTAAAAACTACTAGGAAAGGAACAAAGAGAATTCTATGCTTCAATTTAATTTAAATTTTAATTAAGCGTGCCATTCATTAAAAATCATGTTTAACTACTATTAGTAGTCACAGTCGTACTATGAGTAGTCATTAACGAGACCAGCAGCTTACAGAATAAACTCGTCAGAAAATAAAATTGAAGCTTAACTACACATATAAATTCTGTAGCTCAAAAAATATATAAATAAAGAAATAAATCAACGATCCATACAAAGTACAGTGCGATAAAACCGTCACACCAAATTTCACCCACCGTGCTATAATAAATTTAAGCGACTAACAAAGATCCGAGCTTTTTCTTTCAATTTTTCCATAACGTACGAGAGACGCAAGAAAGGTGGTGGCAGGAATGGAGGTCTTACCATCGGACAAAACATCTTTCTTCTCGGCTACAAAGCGATCAATTCAGCGCCTGGTAAAGCGAGGTTAAAAAAGATTCGAATGGACGGAAAAGGCACTCGGGTCGAGGAATTAGCCCTACTGCTCCGTAAGCTGAAAAATGCCGAGGCACGAAGCGACGAAATAAGGACCGAGGCTCTTGCATCACGTAATGGTCGAAACTTGAAGTGGCTCGGCTCGCGGATTTGGGTCATTTAGGTAGAATCACTCGTGACGCGGCAATATTCCCGACGAAGGCGTACTGAATAGCCGACAATAAATGACGGACGCCAAGCGTGAGTCATTCCCTTTCAGTTTTTTCCCCTTTTCGTTTGTTTTGATTTTGTTGCTCCCGCAGTCTGTGCTTTCGAGTTTGTTTATTTACTTTTTTTTTTGCGGCGGCGGAAAAGTTGCTCTTGCGTCGTTTGGCTTTCGCGCGGGCGCGCTACGATGAGCAGGTTGCAAAAATGAAATGGTGATTGTGAAAACAATGATGAAAGTTTCATTTGAAAAATGTGTTCTTTTTTTCAAGAATAATATAAAGTAAGCTTCTTTTTTATTTTGTATCTGCATTTTCATACATAAGAGAGCTTTCGATTTTAGTAATTAGAAAGAAAATATTATTGTGCCTGTATTTAGCTCATAGCTTTTAATTAAAATTAAAAAGCAAAGTACATATATTATTTAAAACTTTTTTATTTTTTTAAGTACAAAGTAAAGTATTTTATATTCTATATCTGCATAAATAAAAGAGCTTTCGATTTTAGATAATTAGTAAGAAATTAGTATTGAGCCTCTCTAGCCTCTAGCCTATCTAGCCTACAGCTTTTAATCAAAATTAAAAAAAAGTCAATTTTAAAAAAGTAAAATAAAACAATGTGTAATTACAGCTTCGACATACTTCTTTCAGCCTTTCAGAATTTTGCGCATGGAAGTATATATAAACGGAATGGGCCTTTAATAATTCGCGATGTTTACATTTCGCGTGAGTAATAAAAACTACTCACATCAAAAAGCAATTAACATAATAACTTCTAAAAAACCCTGGCCATTTCGAAAAAAAAAATACAAAAAAAAACACGTAAAAACGTACCACACTAAGAGGTACTAAAAATTCTCGAAACGAACGATAAAAAACGGAACGCATATCGAGCTAAACGTCGAAACCGCGAGTGGTACGCCGAAAAAAAACCAAAGAGATCGGTTCGGTCGGCTGAGCGAGGCTCTATAATTTCGGCGCTTGGAAAACGCGATCGTTCGAAAACCACCGGTGCCCATTGAAAAACAAGGCAGCACTTAAATATGGATCGAGAAGTCAGGTAGAAAGAACAGGAGGAGGAGGAGGAGGCGGCGGCAAGAAGAGGAGGGGCAGGAGGGGAATCGCGAAAAGGGGATGCACCGCGTTCGCGATGCCAGGGGAAAGAGGGGCGCCGGGAGGGGAAAGGATGCCGAGAGGGAGGTGAATACGCGCGCGCGCGTTGACGTCGGCGTCGGGAAAAGCGGGACAGTAACCTCTCGCCGACCCAATTCCGAGCGCCGCGGCGCAGTGCAGTGCACGGTGAACGCTTCGAGCTTCGGAGAGCCGGAAGAGGCGCGATCTCCCTCTCTCTCTCTCTCTATTTTTCTCTATATTTCTCACTTTTTCGTTCTTTCCATCTTTATCTATAGTTCTCTCTCTCTCTCTCTCCTCTTGTATTTATATTTTTATATTTATTTAGTTTTATTACGAATTTTAATATTTCTATATTTGTATTAACACTTGCTGTATATTTTTACTTTTTTCGCCATATTGGCAGAATAAAGGCTATCTGTTAATACTTTAGTTGTATAAACTTAATACCTTAGTTTTTTAATTATTTAGAATTGTTTAATTATTTATATTTCTTTTTTATAATAAATTCCCGCCAATATTTATTTTTTGGTAAACATGCCAGATTAGGCTCTTATCAGTTTAGTTCGATGTTTTACTGAAAAATAATTTTTTTTCTAAAAAATTAACCCAACAACCCAACAAATTAACTCAATATACATACATACATATCTCTATATACCTCTCTCTCTCTCTCTCTCTGTTTCTCTGTCTCTCTCGATCTGTGCTTGCATGAGTAAGTCCCGCAGGTATATCGTGCGCGCGCGGGGAGGACAGGACCAATCTCGCGGGCACAATGGGACGCACATATGCTCCGATACAATGCCCCCTACTATATACCCCTACTTCTGGAGCGATGATCGTTGTACGGGTAATTGGGAACAAAGCTTATTGCAGCGACTTAATTGGTTTTTATTCCGATATAGGAGGTCGGTCGTGAGTGATTTTAGGTGTTTTGTTTTCATGGAAAGGAGAGAGGGTGGAATGTCAATAAATCTAGGATCAAAAAGTTTGACGATGTCGACTCTCATGCCTTTTTCTTTGTGGGAGATGAAGAACTTTAATTGAACATTAAAAATAATCCTTTTTGGAAAAGGATTATTTATTCTAATCGATTATCGTTTACTATTAATGTTTTGATGGAGATCCTTATTATTTTTGGACGTTTAATAGGATTTATGATTGGTCGAGTGAATAATGAGAAGGGAAACTTTTTCAATTGGAATTAAAAAGTTTAAAAATTTATGTTCGTTAGAAAGCTTCAGCTCATTTCACTTATAGAACATTTAAGAAAGGTAGCAGGGTATCTATGACACAAGAAAGTTACGGTAAACACGTATCTTGCCATTCGTTTAAATTAATCGAAAACTTTTCCATTAATTCTTTTTGAAAAAAGAAAGAAACAAAACTTAATAAAAGCGACCGTCAATATTATTTCCAGCTAAAGAATCCAAATAATTCGCAGTACACATTTCACATGAATCGATAAATTCTCCCGTTAAAAAAATTCCAAATAATCAAAAAAACTACTTCCGCATCGCTTCATATTTCGAGAATTATTCATTTTTACTGTGGAAAAATTCTTCCAGCAAAAATTTATATTATCCCAAATAAATTAAAAACAAAAAATCCACATCACCTATCGCTCAATCTTGATAATTCACTTTAGCATTCCATACTTATACTGTGTGTACATCATCCATTATACCACAGTCAAAAAATTCGAAACTTCTCTCTCGCCAAACTGCACTAATCGCACGAACCCCACAACTCCGCGCACCACCGAGTCGCTCCGGCCACCGGCGTAAATCCTCGCACCCTCACCCCTCAAAAAAAAAAAAATAAAATAAAATAAAATAAAAAAATACATAAGAGAAAGAAAGAAAAAAGAACCAAAGCGCAAGATATTTGCCCAGGCAACAGAACAGCTCAGCGGCTTTATCGAGCAAACAAAGCCGCGCGCGCGGACAAGCAGGCGTTAATCAGCCCTGCGAACGCACGAGGGGGAGGGTTACATGTACAGGGAGCGGAGCGAAATCGCAGCGCGCGCTCCGTTTCATTGCGGGCCCGCATGCAACGGCCGCGAACTTTACCTTCGATCCGGAAATTATCGACCCGCGCGCTCCCGGCATTATCAGCGCGACTCGTGATTTAAAGGCACGGGCGCGACATCTGCCGCGGCTCGCTCGCTTCGCGTGACTCGCTGAGATTTCTGCGGGGATGGTAAAGCGAAGGATATCGCCGAGAGAGACTTACTCTGTGCGGGGATGGTATGAAGGGGTCGAACGCTTTGCTAATCAGATTTCTTCGTGCATTTTATATAGTAGTCAAGTTATGTCACTTTTATTTTGGAAACGTAAAATTAGTTGCTCTCTAAATTCCTTCCAGTGAAATTCACTGATTCATCAGTAAGTATCAGGAAATTTTCAAGAAAATGACCTGATCCTTACTGATAAATCAGTGAATTTCACTGGATTGATTTTCTAGAGTAGGAATATTATAGTGATGTGTTTTACATTCAGTTTTCGGGTTGAGTAAAATTATACAATGTAACTCTTTTAAATGCACGGAGAGAAAGAATGAGTAAAAATTACAAACCGCTTTGTAAAAATTACCAACCGCTTTGTAATTTTTACTAGAAG
>JAWWEN010020647.1:0-19125 GCA_035582955.1 Sycophila texana | reverse complement strand
CATTCAAAATGGCCGAGCTTGTCGGCATAAGTGAGAGACATGAGTACCAACATAACGCCACAAAAAAATCGAAATTCGAATATACGTAACCCGCGAAAATTCAAAATTCGCGATACTTTTTGAACACACCTCGTATATGACAATTTACAATACTTTTTATATAAGTTTGACTATAAAATATAGCAATTTTTTTCAATACGTCAGTCTATGACAGATACTGGTAGAAATGTTCCTAAATTATAGTTTACAGTATAATTTTTGCTCGAACATTTATCTATCTAAATCATAAATCAACATTTATTTATCTAAAAATTTTTCTATAATTATTCTGAAATTACTTGCAAGTGCAACACCTAATCAATTTTCCAATTCCAAAAATATGATCTCGCGGAGATTTCGCTACTATAAAAAAAATTAAAATGTACATAAAAAAACAAATAAAAACTATTCCTCTCCGTTGAAAACAAACCACATCCACAAGTATAAATATGTGCGTAATCCATGCAGAATCCATATAAAATCCATGGATTCCCTATATTCGAATATTAAATATAACTCCTTGTGGAAATCCACACGATCTTTTTCAACAGGATACCTAATCGAAAGGAACGAAAAGTCCATGAATAAATTCGCCTCGATACCCCCAACTAAATAATCTCCCCCGAGTCGCGTCTGCGGCGCGCGCGCCTCCCTTCGCCGGCGATGGAAACAAGTGTCCACCGCGGCGGCCGTCGAAATCACTCGCTCAAGTGCGTCAGCGTCTCCGGCGCGTACACCCCCGGGCATCGTCCATCCCGCGAAGAGGATCGGGTGTCGTAATGCCAGGGCAAACACAAATGAAACTCGACGAGGCGCGCGTCACGTTAATGGATTTGCCTTGCGCCGTCGCGCGAGGATTGAAACGCTCGCGCCACGATTGCCAGCCGGACATTAGCGGCCTACGATCTCCTCTTTTTTTTTTTTTGTCTTTCTCGTCTTTATGTTTCTATTAGCGCGGGGGAGGGACTGGAGAACGGGAGAATTCGAGGACGATTGATGCGTTTTTCGGCGGATGGATTGGCTACAGGGTGAAGTGTATTGTTTATAATGGATCGCCAGGGAAGTTTACGCAGGGTCTGTGGTTTGTAGGGTGCTGGGATATGTAACTCGCGGTTATAATTTCAATGATTCTTGCGGGATAAAATGGATAAAATGTTAATATTTGAAAAAAAAACTGAATGTATTAATGTATAAAGTACAATGTTTTCTTAAAGCTGCTACTTTATAAGATATAAACAAGCTACAGAATGTATGCTTTTTTAAACAAGCTACAGAATGTATGCTTTTTTTAAACAAGCTACAAATGTATGTTGTGTAGATCATGGTGTTAAAAAATGACTGAACAGACTCCTTATTTTCATCAAATTTTCGGTCGTTGTTTCGTATAAAAGCCGCTCTCAATAGTATGGTACTTATTAGCTTTCTTCACAATATGTACGTTTTATTAATAGTGCTGCAATCTTAATAGAATCTAGCAAATGTATTCTAAATTTGAAATTGATTATGGTACCTTCGTTTTTGAGAAAAGGTCAATTAAAAAATTGTTGAAAAACCTAAATTCAAGTGTTTGGGAAATTACTAGTTACCATTGTATTTTATCACTGATAAAAAATTATACGAAAAATTGTGTATAGTAAAATATTATATGCGATAAATATTATCAATCTATGAAATATGAAAATAGTACCTTGTGTATGAACGTTATCTCTATTCAATAACTATAAGTGTTAAAATGTTCGAAAAAGGCGCCGGAAAAATTCATAAAGATTTATTTACTTTAACTAAAAGACAAATCGCTTTCTTTAATAAACAAAAATCTTTCCTCTGAAATTGACCACCTAATAAAGTAATTTAAAAATCTTTTGACCAGAAAAAAATAAAAAATTCAATAATGAAACGTTTACCGCTTCTAATCCTTTAAATTTCTAGATTAAAAAGAATAAGTAAGAATATTTCTAGTACATCAGTATATTTGGTTGGACATCGAATGAGACGCAGCACCGCCTTCGGGAGTGCGCGGATTCATCACTCACCTGAGCAGCCATGACTCTCTGCCTCTCGGCGATTAGCGAGCACTTGGGGCAGAAGCATTCGCGATATCGGCACTCGCGTTTGTGGCCCCTCAGCCACGAAATCAGCCCGTGGTTTCTGCACCTCGCGCATTTCGGTCTCCGCTGCTTCGGCTCGCCGACGCCGCCGCCCTCCTCGTCCTCCTCCGACTTCTTTTTACTGCCGCGCAGCATCGATTCTCTCCAAATTAATTTTTATTTATTTCACAGACTATATTGTATATTTTTATATACACTTGTTTCTTTTCTTTCTTTCTTTATTTTTTTTAAATTAAAAAAGTTTCATGATCATTGTACTTGTATAATTTTAAGAGGCTTCGCTTATGCTGTTTGAAAATTTGTATATAATTGTTACGTATTTTTATTTTATTAATGTAATTTTAATATACTAGATTTAACCTTAGCTTTAATTCATTATTATTTTTGTACTAAGGACTTTTGCATTAAGTCCCAAAATTTTCATGAAAAGAGAATTAAATAAATAAATAGTTCGCGAAATTAATCGCGCGATCGATTCTCGTGCCAATAATCGTAAGTAAAAAAAATCAGACGTACAAGCCGCAAAATTATTCGCGTTATCGAAGTCGTATCATTATCTTAAGACAATTATAAAAAGATTTTCGCGCCAATGAACGTAAGTAAAAAAATACACGCCGCGAAATTATTCGCGTTATCGAAGTCGTATCGTTATCTTTAAAAGGAAATTTTTAAAAAAATTTCGCGCCAATGAATGTAAGTAAAAAAATCAGATGTTCGAGCCGCGAAATGATCCACATTATCAAAGTATCTTGAGAAAAGATTTTCGCGCCAATGAACGTAAGTAAAAAAATCTGACGTACACACGCCGCGAAATTATTCGCGATATCGAAATATCTTAAGGAAATTTTTAAAAAATTTTCCCGCCAATGAACGTAAGTAAAAAAATCATACATACGTTATACACGCCGCGAAATTATTCACGTTATCGAAGTCGTATCGTTGTCTTAAGGAAATTTTTAAAAGATTTTCGCGCCAATGAACGTAAGTAAAAAAATCATACGTTATACACGCCGCGAAATTATTCACGTTATCGAAGTCGTATCGTTGTCTTAAGGAGATTTTTTAAAAAATTTTCGCGCCAATGAACGTAAGTAAAAAAATCAGACGTACGAGGCGCGAAAAGCCGGGCAGAACTAAGGGAAGCGCGGTACCGCGAGACTTGTGGCTGCGGCGGTCGTAAGAATCGGAAGCTGTGCGCGCAATCGGCCAACCCCTCTGGGGCGGATGGACCCGTGGCGGGCCGCGTCGATTGGTTCGAGCTTGCGGCTTGTTTGTTCTTGGCGCGACTGTGTGAGTTCGTGCCTGAGAGTGTCTTTTTCGCGGCCAGCCTCCTTTGTCTCGGTGAGTCGCTTGGATGTACCCCTGGTGCATCGAGCGCCTACGGTGACAGCGGCACCATGTATCGTTGGAGTATCGGTCACCCTTTGTCCGTTAACTTTGTTTTTCTTTCGTTACTGAGAGAAATATGGCGCTGTGCTAGGGCCTGGAGATTCGCTAGTCTGATAATTGAGTTAATTTAACTTGGGATGATATTTCCGTTTCTCTTGTTTAAGGTAATCAATTTAAAAGAGGAAAGCATAAAACTTATGTTTTTCTAAGGATATTGTGTCATTAAGATGGAGATAAGGTGTTTTAAGTTAACAATGTATTTGGCGGTTGTACATTTTTATAGATACTTATGAAAACCTTATTGATTAGTCAATTGAAGCTTCGCGTAATGCAAAATTTCCAGCTTAAAACGCAAGTTTCAGACTGTAAGTAAGATTAATCAGTATTTGGATTTATATTTTTCGTAATGCAATATTCATAATTCAACGAGAGTCAATTCTGTACTTTGTGTATCAAATTATCAAATGATTGTTTATCGAAGGTGAGTAGTGAACTTTTTTATACAAAATGTAGAATTTACAGTACGAATTTAAGGCAAGTACAAATTGCTAAAATTTTGCGCGAGATCAAAAATACTTTTTTTCAATTTTAACAAGAACTAACACTATATAATTTCATGAAATTTGACGTTAAATAATCAATGATATGATGTTTTCAGCGCGAAATGTGTATTAATACGATGTGTATTTGAAAATTAAATTTTTGCCACATCAAGAAGTGGAGAAAAATGTCAATATAATCGAGTATTTAATACTTTGTCCATTCTTAATTTTTATTTTGCTCAATGGTCGGTAAATGATAAATTATTACAGGAAATCATATGTTATACAAAGCGGCTTTAGCTGTTGAATCGGGAATAAATATACTTACTGACATGTTGACTTTTATTACAGACATCCACTTCTGTTGGATTTTCATCATCATTTTCCGTCATTTTCCGTCAAATTTCTAGTATGTAAAAGCTATTACGATAAACATTTTTTAAATCGTAATAAATAAAATTCAATTAACAGAATTAAATTAGCAGAAAGACATTTTAATTAATTTTCTAAACCATATACAATTGTATATTTAATTAAAAACTCCCTGTCAATTAATTGGCACGTGGCTTCTTCAAATAAAATGTTAAAAATACAATTCAAATTATTTAAACAAAATTTAATTTTCTTTATATTTATTATTATTAAAAAAAAAAAAAAAAACGCTATCATGATCAAATTAAAACTTTCTTAGTACATTAGTATACTTGTAAATTAATTAATTTTATAATAATTATTCACCTTTCACGTGTACAACAACTGCATGTAAATTGTTTTCAAACAATTAAATCTGATTAAAAAACACGCGAGGAAAAGTTGGATAAGGCTAAGGGAAAATAACGAACGCAACAAATGTGCATGCCGAGAATCAAACGTTTTATAATTCTTACATATCCATAATACAGATTTGTTCATCAATAATCTTCAGCGAACGATCATGGCGAATCCCTTAAATGTTCTTTTTTCTTTTTTTTTTTCAACATCATCGAGTACAATCGACGCGCTTATTGATCGCACCACATGCCGTAAGTCAAAACACCGCCGGACACGCACACAGGCCAACGTACCTATGAACTCGCTCGAAAGGAAATCTATACGCGGAAGAAACAACGGTTTTTGTCTTCGTTGTTAACAACGACAACGGCCCAATCCATGTGTGATCAGCCCGCGCCTCGTACGTCGCTCGATGTCGACATCAACAATATGGGGTTTCTTTCTTTCTCGCCACTCATTCAATAACAGATAATGCATTTCACAACGATTTTTTTTTTTATTAATTTCTTTTTTTTTTCATTCGCGACGTATTTTTCGCATTAATTAATATTCTAACGATGAAGATGGTCCGGCTCTTTTGCTTTTGGGTTCGGTTGATATTTTCTTTCTTTTTTTTTTCTTTTTGCTGTTCGTTTTAAATGCATTTATTTTATTTTAGTTTTTTTTTCTTTATTTATCATCTGACGAAGTTCTATAGGTATTTATGCCTATGTATTGCAGTTCGTTTTTCGACTATGGGCGCTGAGACAGTGTGGATGCTTTTTAAAAGCAGGTGTCGATTTCGGCATTGCGCGCATTTTTCAAAGCAGTATATGAGAGATTCGACAATGGCATGCCTTTGCAAATGAAGTTCGTTGAGCTTAACGGCGCTTCGCAGGCTCTTTACGTATTTCCGCTATTTACAGTGAGTATTGCGCACTTTGTTTATAATAAGAACGAATTATTTTTTAAAGAATTAAAAGCAAACGCCTCGTCAATTGTAAAACATTGAAATGAATATTATAAATTTTGAAGTGACTAATGTACGTAGAAAAAAAACGTCAAATTTATACGAGACAGCAGTCAAATTTATAACAGTCGGTCATGTGATGATAACGGCCCCTGCTAAAAAATTTCATCTTAGATCTCACCTGATATGTCAAACCAAAATCTCATCTGACTTAAAATAAAAATTTCACTGTAATCTTAATGACTTGAAAATATAGATCTTTTAGTTCTAAATGTTCCTTATGGTATTATCATTTTCGTTAAAATAACAAGGGCAATATTTTTAAATTTGATGCTTTTTTTTCACGCGATATGGGAAAGTTTTTAGAAAAATTCGACTGACTTTACCACTAAAATCGAGCGTTTTGTACATCAATTATTTTGTATCTTTAGTTTATCAAAGCTTAACAAAAAAAAAAGAAATTTGAAAAACTTTAAATTATATTATTCTATTCTTATCAAAGTTGCACAAATTAAAGTACACATTGTTCGAAAAGATAAGAATAATTTAAAAAAAAAAAAAAAAAAAATTGTAGCAGATGCAAAGTGCGCAATCTCATTGCAGGAAAATCCCACTATACTGACAATTCACCAACACTGCTTGCAACGGAAAAACGAAAGATAATTGCAGTCGTCCAGCGTTTTCACATGTCCTCTGCATTTCGCTTGCCTCCAAACGTTATAACAACGCGATTTCGCCGACTCGAGCGAATAAGAACACAAACGACTATCCAGCCTCCAGTCAGCGAAATCAAATTTATTTATCTTATTATTATTACTATTTTTTTCGTTAATTAAGTTCCACTTTCTTTCTTTTTTTATTTAAATCTGCATACGCTTACATTAAACGCCACCCTACGATAATTTTTTCTCCCTGCGGATTAAATGCGTCTTAGAATTAATTATAAGTCGACGTGAAATATTGTGGTTTCACTATGTATATCATATATAATATATCTTTTAATAAGTACTTTTTTGTTTATCTCTCGGTCGACGGTGCGTTTTACATAATAATAAATATAATTAGCTTCTTTCATTTTACTTCGCTTCCTCTGTGATATTATGTTCGTTGATAATCATTTTATACGAGTTATGTTTTCTTTTTATTTATTCTCTTTTTCGATATATATGCAATGATATGTGTATGGTTGCGAGCTTATATTGTTGTACTTTGTTGTGTTTTCTGGGGAAGAAAATCGTCGTTTAGGAGATATGTATGTGACTCTGCGAGCTTTTTTTTGTGCTTCATATAGTAACCGTCGGATCGTTCGTTCGCTGTTCCCTAAGCCCGTTTCCGGCATCATCGGTCTGTTGCGATTCAATCGATGTCGCTCATCGATGTTACAATTAATTAGATATTCTGAGATCACGAGAGTAATTTATCGTACTCGAGCTTCTAAAAATTCTCTCAATTAATTAAATTACGCATACGCATTCAAGTAATTGAAAATACGAGTTCAAGTGAAAGTTTCTCCGCTGTATACTCGCGTATTTTATTATTTTTTTCTTTAGAAATAAGCGTGCAACTGCGTCTATCGGAGAGTATAATTACTTTTTCGGAAATATTCGAGAATGAAAATGTTTGTTTTGCTCGTATAGCGGCAAAATGGACGCTTGCAAAAAGTTTTAAATGTAACGTTATTCAAAAGTTTGTAAATTCGAAAGAAAATTTTTGAGTGTGTGCATTACCTTATTTCTTTTTTCTTTACAAGTTTTCTTTTCGCAACGGATTTTGCTTGTTTATACGCAAAGATAAAAAAATTATCGGCTAATATTACACTTGTCGCAGCTAATTTTTTGTATTTTTAATGCACAAGAATTTTTTTTTATTATTCCATCTCTAAAACACACTTTGACTAATTTTTTATTTAAATGTAAGTTGATACAAGTATAATAAAAAAGGTTTTTTCTTTTATCGGTACAATAAGAATTTTTAAAAGATATACCAACGCATATTTTCTATGACACTCAATATTCTTCGCTTGCGTCTATAAACCGATGAAAAAATGATTTTAAGGGTAGCCGTATACTTTACGGGACATTTTGATATTCGATGTTTTATTAAACATTCAAATTATTATCGCTTTTTTTTAGTTGACATATTAATTTCTATGCTTTTTTACGATAATCATTCATTAAAAAAAAATAACATTCATTTTTAAAAATCATTTTTTCAGTTTGCTTATTTCCGCACTATTTTGCCCTTTCATTTCTCTTTCTTCGATTCATTTAATAAATTTTTATTTACTTCTAAGAGACGTACAAGTTTATTCTGCTTTTTTACCCTCTAGGTCCTTAAATTAATAAATCTTTTTTTATCGCTCGGCAAAATTAATTATTACACGGAAGAATCGGCGATTTCCCGATCGCCGGTTATTAAATCACGTGAACTGCGCGAATCCTCGCGCAGTCCGATGGCTAACTTTGTTTATTTATTTAATATTAAGGAAATCAGGTGCCTCGTCAGATATCGTCGGCTGAAGTTTTACGCTAAACTAGACGGAAATTATTCACAGAATAATTCTTGTCTATAACACTTTGTCTATTGATCGTAAAAGACTGTATGTATAATTATATTCAATGAATGCACTTAAAATTACATTAAGTACCTTTTTTTTTAACTTTTTCTTTTATTTATTTTTTTTTTAAATCTTGTTTATGTAAGTCAAAAGATCGTGGACTTAATTATATATAATATTTAAAAAAATCGAGTGTACAAATAACGAATCAATCACACTCTGTAGCCTTTTCAATTTTACACACGCAGACTCGAAGGATATTTTATGTACTTTTTTTTTTGTCATTATTATTTTTTAAATAATTTTGTTATTTAAGTAAGACCAAAGAAAGCATACGATTCTTATCCTTATTAGTTTTTAAAAAAAAGCCCCTCGACATGCGGCTACAAATTGTGCGTGCTCCTTAGTTACTGATGTATTCACCACCTCGTCTCACCAATTGGCCCCGAAAATCAGAAGATTTTTAAGTCGAGCTTATAAAGTCGAGCTATTGCTTTTTAAGTACGTAGTTTTAGTTGATCAGTCGCCCTTCTTCTCAAAGTTGCGCAAAGAGAACACTCAATTACGTAAAACTAAAATATGCGTATTAATTTTATAATTTAATATATATATTTTTTCTTTTTATCGTATAATAATTATTTAGACTTGCTATAATCTATTATAAATTAATCTTAGGCATTACATAAATATTATAAAATTTTAATTGAACGACGAGTAAAGACATTCATTCCATAATAATTAAAACTATATAATATGTGCGATAATTTAAATTAGCCTTTTTATCAAAGATAATATATTTAAGCAAGACTTTTCAAGGAGACTCGGAATAAAATTGATATACTTATAAAATGTTTAACATTAAATATTTTTAGTGTTGGTCTTTAAGCCTTGAAATGTTTCTTTAAAATCAGCTGGCCATTACCGAAGAATGAAAAGATAATTTCTTCTCTGTTGCTATAGACAAATATTATATAGCGCAAATTCAAAAGTGCAACAAAAAGAAAGGAAAGATTTATGATATGACCTTCCTTTTTAATATTTTGTTACAACCCTTAGAAAAAAAATCTGTAGAATTTTCTGAAGAAATTTCAGCAGATTCTTCTGTAGTTTTTTCTTTGGGGAAATTTTCGAAAAAAAAATATCTGCAGATAAATTCTGTGGTCTTTCTTTCTAAGGGAAATAACACAAGTTGCCAATAATAAAATAACAAACAATAGCTGGAGTCACCTCCGGTATACACTGATATTATTTTATCCAGCATTAAGTCTCAAATTAAATTTTCGATTCTGTCCATTAATGCTCAAACTCTTCAAGATAATACAGTCACTCTATCTACTGCATCAATAAAAAATATAATTGAAACATTTTTAATCTATTTTTTTAACGCATCGTCCATAATCTACGAATGAAGTTCTTTTACGCCGGAAGTAAAAATACGCCTGTATCGACGCCACCGTATCGTTTACATCAATAGCTCGCTTTACTCGCACAACCGAACGTGAGAATTTTATTTTATTTTATTTATTTATTTCTTTTTTTTTAAACTACTCTCTCTTCTCGTACACAGTTGCTTTAAAATGCATACACCTTTGTTTCGCCTCGTCGCCATAACTCAAATATTCACCCGACTTGTCTCAATCATCGTCGTTTATCATTAAACGCTAGATTCATATTTTATTCATGATTAATATTAAATATGCATTTATTATTTCTCATTACGTTATTCATTAAATATTATTAATATATTTCCATTTTTATCGAATAAAATCATGCGAGATATGTAAGTTTTTCTGGCTCTAAAAATACGCATTTGCGCTACAGGATCAAAGCAGTCGTTTTTTTTTCTTGGTATGTTCACATGTGTATTATGCCTCGCCTCATCCTCTTCAACCCCTCGTCCACACTACTTTTCCATTGTTCTTTTTTTTTCACTTATTTTCACAGCATACCGCGCGTTATACATCCTATACTCCCTACGCTTTCCAAGTTGGTGTTGGTGACAGTCGTCCGCGAAAAAATCACTGCAGTGTCGTCGTCGAGGTCGCTGAAATAGGTCCTCGCGTCCTCTGGTTCAGGATCCTTGTAAAGTGAACTACCCCCTCGACGACCTCTCCCTCCTCGTCGAAGAGAGTTGCTCGGTTATTATTATTTTTTTTTATTAATTTGTTAAACGCTGTCCACTCTCTTATACAAATTTAATGTTAATTCGCTATATGTAGTATTGCTGGCTACTAATATGCTAATAAAACCGTCGGCGAAGGTCCGACTTCCCTTTTCGAATTTTTTATTTTTTTAAATGGAAAAGAGGAAACGGGAATTCGAACGGACGCCCGTTGGAAGCGAGTTTTACAAAGGTAAAAACAGTCGACGAGAGGTTAGAGCGAATTGAGCGGTTCTACGTGGTGAGCTGTAGTATTGTATCGTACTACTGGTAGAAAATTATTAAATTAATTTATTAGTCAAAAAAGCGACTTAGAATATTGTGAAAGTATGTTAAATCAGCAGAGTAACTGCATACTGCGAATGTCATCGCTTCGTAGAAACAAAATCAATGAACGATCGTTAAGATATTTTTCTCGGAAAATTGATCAGATTCTGATAAGAAGCTGACTCCAGTATTTAAAGTTTCTGGTTCAGAATTTTAACCCTAAGTTGACCAATCACTAGAAAATTAATATAAATGTGTATCATATTCTAAATTTTACTCAATTTTCTACCAGTGGTATGCGAATTCTTTTATACGCCTACTCGCTATAGCATCTACTATCTTATTCCTGAATGAGCGTCGGTCTGCCTCGTTCTACGGACTACATCCTCGTGTCTTCTCTACAGCACGACTACGTCTTTTAATTATCTCGTTAATTCGCGGAGTGATTTTTAAAATTGTCGCTATTACAAAAATCATGGGCCTAAGGCGGATACAACACACACGCACTGATATAGGCGCTCCGCTACGGAATGAAAACCATCGCTCGTTCACTACATCCTCTGCCTTCTCGACTTCATCCTCGAGCTCCGACGAAAGCTGTGAGGATCGCTTTCACTTTTTCTCTTACGTGAAAATAGTTTCGGCTATTATTTATTTATTTTTTTTTTTCATACGTCGTACTTCAATTTTTCAAGGTTTATCGATCTGTTTATTTATGGAGAGAAGTGGTATTAATTAAACGCGGAGGTAGCTTCGTTTATTTTCGGCAATATATCGCTCGGCGAAAATAACGAAGGAGCGAGTACATAAGCTCTTTGGTCGGTAAGGGGACTCACAGCTTTCGCCGCGCGCACAATTCGAACGTCGCGCTATTATCTCGCATAAGTCTTGAGACCAAATGTTTTTTTTTCTCTCTTCGTTTCTCTTTTTCTCACTCTCTGTCGAGTCGCAGGCATTCCTCAATTTCTCGCTCGCTCAACGATAATAAATTTTCTAATTAGCAATGTTACAAAAATTCTTACAACTATTCAACAAAAACCAATCTCGGTAACAATTCTTACGCTTGTATTTTTTTTTTTTTTTTTTTTTTAATTCACTTTTTCATCGTCGCTCACACCCGGTATGCTTTTTTTTTATTTTTTTTATTTTTAATGCACCTTGGCCCGTCTTCGCTCGCCTTTTTTTTCCTCTCCGATGTGCATTTTTCGTTATAACATTTTTATCACGTGTGCGCCATTCACTTTTATTTGCGTCGTAAATCGTATAGCTGCTGTAAATTACAGGTGAAAACGCGAGCGATTAAATTCTTTTTCGGGGGATCGTCGCAATGAGACATTAAATCGCATTTCTTTCTTTCCTTTTTTTTTTTATCGAGCATCGCTCTCGCACATTGGTCGAGAAGAGTCACCGAAGCGGTCCCCAATTGGACGGATCGTCCGTCACGGGAAACAACAGCGGCGCGGTTGCAAAACGAAAACACCCCTCTGGACAGAAACTGCGTTCGTTAAAAAAAAAAAAAAAAAAAAAAAAAAAAAAAAAAAAAAAACAAATAGAGGAGAAAAGAGGAAACGAGCGAGCTACGCGACATCGGAGAGAAAAGGTAGCGAAGGCTTTTCAAATGCTCCCCGCCCCTCCTCTCTCTTTTTCTCTCTTTCTCTCTCTTTCCCCTATAGCAGGAAGATAAAAAAAACATCGAGGCGTTGCAAACTACGCAAGCCGAATTGCGATGCTAAACATTTTTTTTTAGCCATTTCCTCTCTCTTTTTTTCGCTATCTCCGTCGACAAAAAGTCAGGTAACGGTGAATCGTTTTCTTTTCTCCCTCCCCCCTCTCACTTTTTTCCAATGTCCTCGGGTTCCGGAAATCGCGTAAAAAACAGTAAAAAAAAAAAAATATATATATATATAAAGAAAAATAAGAAAAAATAAAATGCCGCTGGTTGGTCAGTTTAGTGATCGTTGTCGTTTTTTTTTTGTCATATACCCTCGCTCGACTCCAGTTTAAAATAACGGGCGCGGAAGCTCCATTGTGCGAATGATTTTCCCGGCTCGGCTTAGCGTTCCGCTCGTTTAATTGCGCCAACTGCGAGGGCAGTCAATTTGCGAACGGGTTTTTTGCTCGCCTGTTTCCCTTCTTTTTTCCTTTACTCTTTTTTTACAAATCGCCGTCTATTCGGTCGCTCGAGTCTGCACCCCAGTGTTATCGCTCGATCTCGACGGAACCGCGACACGTTTATAACGAATAATCCGCGCGTTTACTTTGCACGCCGTCGGTATTCTCTCCTCGTTTCGAGAAACGCGCCAGTTAAATGGATACTTCCAGCCAATCAGCATAATCGGCACATTTTGCGCGGTGCGATAGAATCTTTATCGCACTCCTTGACCTCCAATGTTTAGAACGCTATCAGCCACGTGTTTCCTAAAGCTACACCAAGAGAAATATAGTGTAGTAAATTTTACTACATGTATATGAAATTTTACAAGAAAGTTTGGTCATTTGATCGTTACAGACTGACAAGACTGAACTTTTTATCAAATTCGTATGAATTTTTACTATATACCGTTATTTAAAATTTACTATTCTGTGTAGGAAAAAGTAATTTTATATAAAGCATAGTAAAAATCGTCAGTTTCTTAATTTATTATACACTGTATAGTGTTTGAGGTACAAATACTGACAATCGTAAGTTGCGTAAAAACTTGTCTAGTTGACGACGTATTCTTTTTCAGTTTTTAGTTACCATCAGGAGAATAAAAATAAAAATAAAAAATTGCTACAACATTGAAAAATTACCAAATAGTACATGATAAAATTTTAAATTTTATAACACTAGTGCGTTAAACGCCTATTTATCGCTTGCTGCAAGGGTGCGATAAAATGGCGTTTTCCGCCCTAGTGTTATAAAATATCGTACGATACATGTTAGGAAAAGAGATTCTCGCTTCACTCGGACGTAAAAATGACTTTACTGCAGTCATTAGTCAATAGAATACCAAACTTTTTAGTAAAATTTACTGTACAATTTTCTCTTGGTGTATGTAATCGATCTGTTTCTCTCGCACAGGAAAAAAAAAATAAATATATAAAAAATATTTGTACAATTATTTAAATAAATATATAAAAAAAAAATGTGTACAAACATTCGCAGCTTGACTCGCTACACAAGTTATAAACGGCGGAACGAAAAATAATTGCGCGCGCAAAATCGATTCGAATTACCGTCGGTCAGGAAAAATAACTTTCGTCGACCTGTTTGTCGTTGTTTCTTTTTAATTATCGTCGATGGAGTCGCGGACCGCGAGAAAGAGGACGGAAAATTAATTCGTCGCGCTGGCAACGCACCATAAACGTACATACACATCTCGCGCTTTTTCCTCCCTCTTTACGGTGTCGCCCTCGCCGCCTCCATTCATTGGACACTGATGAGATTTCCTCGAGCCCCTTATTCCCCATAGGCTCATCCCTCTACTCCCCGACGTATCCACCGACAAGCAAGACGACGACGCCATTCGCTTTAAAGTTAATCTTAGAGACGTTGCGCCTGTCTCTCAGAATTGCGATTCAGCGCCGATCGAATTCCATTCGACTGCGACGGATGCGCACTTCGACAATTGGGTCGCGATCTCGCGTCGAGAGAAAATTACGCCCACCCTCCCGTGGACGTGCAACAAGCGGAAATTAACCACATCCTGCCGATGAGAACCGGGCCGAGTCAATGCCGTCTGGCCGATTCGATTAAACTCTCGGGTGCGTCGTCGGCGCCTCGCGCGGCAAATTGGCCAAAGCCTGGGCCAAAAAAAAGAGGCCGTCCTCTTGGCACTTCGTCAAGTCGACGTAGTCGACCTATCCTCCCTCCGCGCGGCTGGTGTCAATCGGGCGCTCGTTTGCCGCTCGAGTAGCAGCTGCTGGTGCACTGAAAATAATTAAGAACGCTGATTGCCCGAAGCTCACTTTTCGTCTGGTAGAGAATTTCGCTCTTAGTTAAAAGTTTAAAATTTTACTGGCTTCGTTCGATTTTGGCTAATGAGTGTCCGTAAAGTAGTCGGTATAGTGGTCTTTAGTCTTATTTGAATTCGGCGTTAGGACGCCGGTCCTCATTTGTAAAAAAAATAATGGCTAATCACTGAGTTACATACTAGGAGATTGTCAAACCTCTGGACCACGGATCTCTTAAAATGTTCTTGATAGTGTAATTTTAGTAAAAATTACTATACTTTATGGGAAAGTGGTCACAGACTCAAAAAAAAATTACTATACTGTATATACGTATAGTAAAATTTGTCATAAATAAAGTATAAATTACAATACTGGCAAATTTTACTATACAGTATAGTAATTTTTTTCATAAGGTCAGTCTGTGACCTTTTTCCCATGCAGTATATAGTAATTTTTACTGGACATTTTTTTCATATGTGTATGAGATATGTTTTTATGTACATAAAAATGAAAGAAGCTAAAATTTTAGATCCTAACGCCGGATAGTTTTGATTGCTGAATGGTATACATTATACTGGTAGTATTAATTTACACCAATAAGATTATTATTGCTAATTATGCAAATATATTTACTCTCTTTTGTATATAAAAAGTTAAATTGAGCAGCTATAATGAAAGCCTTATTACATTATAAGAAATGTTAATTTTTTTCAAAGTTATTAATGATTAAAGATGAACTCCCACCATGTATTTATAATAAAATATATATTAGCTTAATATTAAATGCATAAGAAATATTCAGCTTTGCTAATCGACAACTTCAATGGATTGACATTTCTTATCCTAACAAGGATTAAATACTAGTTATTTCCTTTTCATTTGTTTGCATAATTTGATAGCATTCTATAAATTAACCAAATCTAACAGATTTAACTAATTTCTATCATGCTGTTTCAATTGTCCACTATGTTGTCTTCCAATTTTAAAAAATTTATCAAGAGCTTAGAATCTAAAAGTTTAGACTCTTTCATTTTTATGTTTATAAAGGCATCTTTTGCAGGAAAAATTCTTAATCCGGAGCTTTAACGCTCTCTTATAGTTAGACTCTCGATCTCAGCCCAATCAGCGCTCCTAACTTTCCGCAGTGCAACTCCAGGAAATTCGAGTCTCTTGCAGCAGTCCCCTCGCGAAAAAACGCATCTCGCGTTCGAATTCACCTGTATCCTTATAATTTCTCGAAAAAAAATTGTCTTCCTCCCCTCGAGCGACCCAATATCCCGGCCGGAGTCAGTCGCGATCGGCTGAAAAGGTCGCAGCAGGTCGTGCAAAAACCCCCAAAAAATCGATAACGTAAATATCGCAGAGTGGCTCGTTGAGCGCCGGGATCGATCGGTCCGCGGCTCGTGACGCACGCCGACTCAAATCGGGCGTTAAAAAGTAATAGCGCAGCGTCGCTCGAAAGAGAGAGGGAGCAGGGGCAGGAGGTATCGTCGGCCAAAGAGAAAAAAAAAGTAGGCGATAGAGAGAGAGAGAGAGAGAGAGAGAGAGAAAGAGAAAAAGAAAAAAAAGAGGAAGAGAGAGAGAGAGAAAGAGAGAGAGATTGAAATAAGAGAAGACGGGGGGTGGTCGAGGGGTCCGCACTTCGAGAGATGCGATTCACATGACGGCGCACTTCTCCTTAAGGCTGATGGTGTTATTGCTCTGCACGGGCTGGAGCGAGACCGAGCGATTCTTCTCGAGGGTGAGCAGGTCCCGGAATAGGGCGTTCACGTTGTGGTTCGTCTTGGCCGAGGTCTCCAGGAAGCCGCAGCCCCAGTTGGACGCCTCCGCCTGGCCCTCGCTCATCGTCACCTCCCGCCTCGATGGGCTTTCGTCGCACTTGTTACCCACCTGAGGATCACATACACGATACAATTAGTCTGGGGGGCGAGCGTCTGATTGGACGGTGAGAAGCAAGGAGGTGGGGGAGGGGAACGGGGGGTGGGTGTATACGCTGCCGCGGGGAAAATTGGAGCCGCCGGGAATGAGAGCGGGGTCCGCTGTATTGATTGCACTTTTTCTTTTTAGACTACTTCCTTTTTATATATATGTACGACGCTCGCGATACCTCTCGCGGCTGATTTTTGAAAATTTTGCTTGGGATTTTTCGATTTATTTGTATACCCTAACATATTTTGTGTGCTGTTTGTATTATATACTGCAAGAAAAAAGAAATTAGTAATTGTGACGAAAAATTTCTTTGAGTAGAACTGATGCCAAAATAGACTGTGAAGGGTATACTCCAGGTGATTCTTAATGAGTAACACACTTCTGTTCCTTATAATATAAAGTTGTAAAAGAATTTTGATTAAATGGGCTTCGTCAGGTCTGAGTGCGTCGACGACTTTTTAATTAAATGTTATATTTTTAGGAAGGAAGGAATTATCTAAAGCAATTTTAGACGAAAATTTATAAACGTAAATGTATGACTTGCTTTTATTACGTATATCATCAGAAGGTTAAACAATTTTTGTATTTTAAGAAAAAAGTTTATTTATTATAGCGATTAAACATTTTCCATAAATATTTCTTTAAAAAGTGAATTTAGCTTGGAAGCAATTGTTTAATAGATTTAAAGATATAAAATACTAAATAAATCTTTAGAGAAATTTTTGCGTGTTTTTTTTTTTCATTCAATTCTAATGTATTGTTTAAAAAACAAAAATAAAAAATGTTTATATTCTAAGGAATAGTTTGTTTTATTTTTATTTGCAGAATTACTATCTTTGTTCCCTACTGGTGTGATACATAAAAAAAGTCTATATAAACAAATATAAAAGTCTATATGTGCTCAATTTGATTGTCAAACATAACGCGTCTATTTTTTTTTTTTTCAATCTTTATGTAGTGTAAACTTGAAATAAATGGGTATAGCTTGTTGTATAGCAATTATTAATAATGAATTCGTGCACAAACAATTAAGTCCGTTCAATATTTTTGCTGGCAGTTATAGAAGAAAAAACTACTTATTTGAATAAATTACAATATTTATTTAAAACAACGTTGGGACAATTTTTATCTGTCGCTTTAATAAATAATTTAACAGATAAAAATCACGGAAACGTCGTCTCGTATGCAAATAGCATAAATGACTCAAACATACAATCACTTTATCTTCTTTAAAAATAATTAATTCGGTAAAACAAAATTTCAATGAACTGAGTAAATACATTTTAAATTTTATTTCCATTTAAACCTTAAACACTGCGATAAAATTGAAGTTGTAAGAAGATCAGCTTTTAATCCTTCGCAAAGCCATTGAGGCATTTTATTTAATCCGTGAAGGGAAGGGGGTATATGTTTAAAGTTAATCGCGCACTTAAGTAAAAATAAGAGCATCATAAAGTCAGAACTGTAAACATTGCTGTAAATAAACTCGATTTGCACGTAGAGTTCTTTTAAGTACTTTCCGTAGTGCCTAGTAAACTTAAACTTTAAGGGAAATAGGATGAAGCGGACATTAAAACCGAAAAAAAGCGGGGCCGTATAACAACTTTCGAAAGTAGTTAAAAGCATGTGATTTTTCATTTTCCCATAAAAAAAAAAGAAAGTAAGAGCCCTGGTGAAACTCATCGTTTCGGCCTCTTTAGTGTTCTGCTCCGTTCGTTTCCACGAACTTTGTCGAAAATGCAATTGAAACCTCGATGGAGACGTGCGAAATGGAAATTTTGAATAATTTAACGGAGTTACTTAGAAATGCGAAGTAGAGTAAACTCGACATAGTCAGCCCCACGCACTCTACTTACTCCACGCGTTTATTCTTGAAAATCCATCCAATTCGCTTTTACAGCTAGACATTTTACGCATCACCCGGGAATAAATTATTGCATGACAGTCGATTTAAAAGGCGAGGAAGTGAAAAAAAGTAACCCAAGGTTCCGGCCACCCTGTAGGTGAACTCGTTTTTTTTTTTTTTTTTTTTTTTTTTAATAAGCTTAATATTCTTGTCATAAAGTCCAAAATTCGGGGGCGTGCACTTCGTCGGCGCTTTTATTATTCCATCCCATAAAATGTAAAAAAACAACAATAAATTCCGGCGCGCGCTGAGCGGTTTTTTTTTTGGAGCAGCGTGCTGAACATTTGTCAGTCTTAAATTCTTGACCACGTCTGGTCGGACGGGGCGAATTGCCGGAGCATCCCGTGTGCCTGACGAATTCAACGAAGCGATTGCACTTTAACGAGAGGAGTCCACGAGAGAGATAGAAATACAGAGAATGAGAGAGAAAGGGAGAATGAGGAAGAGCAGTGAGTTAGAAAGTGGGTAAAAGCGAGGAAGTGAGTGAGAGGTAAATAGATATAGATAATCTTTTATTCCGTCTTGATGATGAAAAAGTAATTTTGCAAATTGTGTACATTAAATGTTAAAT
>JAWWEN010020626.1:0-19126 GCA_035582955.1 Sycophila texana | reverse complement strand
ACATACATACATACATACATACATACATACATACATACATACATACATACATACATACATACATACATACATATATATATGTACTTAATATACATTTACGTATATTTTAAAAAGGCTAAATTTTTAGGCTTCGATGAGTAAAAATTTTTTAAAGGTGAATCAAAAAATAGTATAATCTTTGTAATTTGGTACACACCGGATTTTTTATAAAAGTTTAAAACTATTCTTTGAGCGTTTATAATTTATACGTTAAAATTTTCAATTAAACTCTCTAAATCTGAAAATGTGAAATTCACTTGGAAAATGTGAATGGTAACATTTTTTATGTCAATTGTCGTCCATTCACCATGTGGTCGAATTTTCACATATAAAATGTCACTATTCATATTTTCTAAGTGAATGTTCACATTTTCAGATTTACAGGGAATCAAATATTTATTAATAAAGAGAGATAAATATTTTATATGCATTCAAGCTAGTGCACCTTACTAAAAATTTAAATCCACGGTGGCTGTTCTTTGATTATCGATAATTTTGAAAAAAATTAACATTTATAATTATAACGTTAACAGAACTTCAAAAATAGCTTTAAAATGTTTCGATCTAATTTTTGTTTCGAAAGTATTATTACTTATTTAATTATTTTAATTTATAAGTATTAACGTCAACAAGGGAAGATGAAAAATATAAATAAATAAATATTTAAGTATAAAAAATAAAGTAGAGTAAAATAAAGTAGAGTAAAATAAAGTAAATAAAGTAAGTATAAAAATTTAAGTAAAAAATTTCAAAATAAAACTCAAGAAACGAGAGCGTAGTTCATTCTTAAATGCTCCAATTTGGTTAATATGAGTAAGAGAAGTTGGAAGATTATTCCAATTATCTTTTATGAAAGGAAATAGGTATACAATTATTAAGCAATACTATAATCTTCATCCTACACTGTAGCTAAAAGTCTAGCTTCTTTCCTTTCTGCGTATATATGCAAAAAAGAAACACCTGCTACAGTTCCAACGAAATCCATCGTCCGGAGCTCTGACATTATTCTTTTACAGTCAAACGTCCATATTCCCGTCTCATAAGTATCTAAAAAGATGATCGCAAGTACAGAGGTGCTTAAAGTCTCGTATGCCATGCTCTCACTTTTCGCAGCGTAAGAGATCGGGAAAAAGAAGTCCATAGGAAGCAGCCGCGTGACTCACCGCCGTCGCCATCGAATGCGCGAGCTTTCCCCCGACGGACACAGTAACGCCGACTTCGTCCTCATGCAAATGAGCCCGTCGGAGGAATTCTTTTTCGCCTCCACGCGATGCTCCTCCGCGAAGCGCGTCCTCCTCGCGAGATGCCTTTTGTTTAACTCGTGCATGCGCGGCGCAGGAGTTAAAGTTTGCCAGTGCGAATAATTCCGAGGCGAGCGCCAGTCGAGGCACTTGCCGCGTGGTTTGGATTATTACAAGCAGCCGGGCTTCTGGATGCAAAGGGGGAAAAAAAACGTCGAGGGAGGCGCGAGGCGAAATTGGCCGGGAAGAGGCTGCGAACGAGCGCGCGCCTCTCGCGTGTATACGTGTGAATTGCGGGGGGATACTTTTGCGCATTAAGAAGATAATTTTAAGAATGGTCCCTGAAAATAAGAAACCTCGCCAAGGTCTCCGCCGTATAGCGAGCTCCCCCCCTCGCGGGAGGACATAAAGAATTCTGCAGAAATTCATTCGCGAACGCATGCATTTTAAGTGCTTAAATTATTTTTTTACTCCGGCTCGGATCCTCCTTTTGCATTTTAATTTTTGATAAAAAACAGGTTGAGGCCTTTTACTTTGTCCGGAATATCAAATAAAAATTTTACTCACTGAGAGTTTGCCTGGTTAAATTGAAACTAAGTGTATAAGTCAGAGAAAATTTTTATAGAAATGTTTCGAGTTTTTAGTCAGTTCTACCATCTTGTTTTGAATGAAAATAAGTAAAACACTCACCAGCAGAACTGGCTACAGGAAGAAAAATTCTCTACCAAAAATTGCTGTACAGGATTATTTAATTTAATACTAGCAAAACCCAACGCGCTTCGCGCGTCCACTTTTTTCAAATCGTATTTTTAAGGTTAGATTTTTAAATTTAGCGCCATTTAACCGGATATGTCCGTGAGCCAATCAAATCGCGTTTTAAAATACTTCACAACATCTTGCCATCCTTTTTTTAAGAGAGGATTATAGATTAACATTGGAAACATGACAGTATAGTTTCTTTCAAAATTTACTGTACATCTAAAAAATGTTACTGTCTGTGAGGACATTAAAATTGACTATTGCAATATTTATTAGACCTTTCTATTCCGTATTAAAATCTATTTTACTCGCTACTCCAATTGTTTCATTTTTCGATTAAAAAGTGCGTATAATTTTTTAAGATATTTTATAAATTAAGCTGGTAGGATTAAATACAAGTTTAGAGAAAAAAAAAATGAAGAATTTCTATATATAATACGAAAAGTTTAGAACGGGAAAGTTTTCACGCCCGTTGAAAGCTGTACGTTCATCAATATTTAGCGTTGGTCTGGGTAATGAGCACTTCCAATGAAAATCCCATCGCGGCAAATCTGAAAAGAAGATCTCCGACATCGTCTGCGGCTGGCATTCAAGATTCATATAGCTAACCGTCGAAAAGTTCTTGCGCGTTGGAAAGATTTCCCCCTTATTAATGAATATTCCGAAGTTGCGCTAAGTCGAGAATTTCCAATTGATACAATTGCTAATGGATAAGTAGCCAATTATGAATACATTTACACACTTTTGCGCGCTAAATTAACTCGACTGAATTCTATAAGTGTATAGATAGAACATCTTGTTTTCACTAAGGAGCATTACGAAAATAGACTGGAACTAATCTTCGAATGTCTCATAAATCATGGTCAATGGATGGTTCAAAATATCCTTTCTTGTGTAATAAAATCAATTTTCACACGAGTTTTTTTATTAATCAAAATAATATCACACTTTCGTGTATAAATCGCGTGAAATCTCGAAAACACCCGTAAATCATCTTATAACTTCCCCACAACACAAAACGCGTGTAGATTATTTAAATTAAACACACTATACACGTGTTAACTAGATTTGTATACCCAGATAGCACGTTTTTTGAATAATAGAAGGAGTTTCGTAGGTTCCCACTTCAACACTAAACAAAACAAAAAATTGAGCAACCCTATTCCCGTGCCGTCCCCATCTCTGAATGCTCTAATCGGCAGGTTACATCGGCACTGGTAAACCGCTCGTGAAATTCAGCCATACACGAACAGATTGAATGTGCCCCGGCCCCAACTCCCGGTGCTAGAACGTGTAATCTTACCCTTTGGCGGCGTGCTCAGAGCAGGCGAAGACTCGGACGGGCAACAGCTGCTGGTTGGGGATTCGCATGCGTTCGACGCAGAACTCCTCGATGGGTATGTGCATCCCGTTGACGAGGAGACTGGCATCGGCCTGAAGCGTAGCTTCGCTCATGTCGCCGATGACCGTGAAGTTGTCGTGTTTCGGACAGGGCGGGAAGCCACCAACGATCTCTATGTGCATGGTCATGTTGCTGTTCTTGCTGCCCAGCAGCGACGTATGATCTTCATCCAGCGACGTTGGAGACTTATTCTCAATCTCCACGCACGAATTTCTAAAGGGACACACGAATAGAGAGGATTTTTTTGTTAGTTACTGCGTGCGTGTTTCGTTAAGTAAGTTAAATATATTATGTCATTTACGATTAACCCCTTAATTGGTAAGGCTTTTATAGCTTTTTGTGCCAAAACTGGTAGCCACAAATACTATGTTTAGGTGTAAAAAATATTGTTTTTAGGTGTTTAAATCCATTACGAAATATCGAAGTTATCCAAATATGTGCATATCTGATACATAGTCAGTTTTTTTGGCACGACTTTTTTTTGTGCATATATGTTACATAGCCAGTTAAGGGGTTAATTCATTAAATGCATAATTATATGCGGAATAATTGCTCGTTTATTGAGACTTTCTATAAGTTTATTTTGTTATGTGCAAAGCTTTTGTTTCTGCAGCAATCGTAATGGATATTTTAGCCCATTGAACATTTAAATAAATAAATAAATAAATAAATAATAATACAATAAGATAGAAGAATAATGTAACGAATTTAAAGAAAGTTAGTATATAGTTTTTGACCTCTTTCGTTTATATTATATAATTTATCACATGTTTTATTAATTACATGTATGTTTATCGGTCTCTGTAACACTTAAGTGCTTTCACTTGCTTTTATGCTATCTTCGGCATTATGTACTGTTGAGTCATTAGCCACATGGCTGCCGGCAAGTGCTCACGGTATAATTAACGTACAGCTTGAATAGTGTTATTGTTAACGTAATTACAAAACAATAATCTAATTTGTCGTTATCTGTATAACTGAACCAAAAGATTATCTTGAAATTTATTATTTTTTTTTCTAAATAAAGTATGATAAAAATAAATATTTTTAAAATAGCAACTAAGTGATACGTGAATTGACTGAAAGAGTCAAGAGAGAATTTAAATTTGACTAAACCACCAAGAGCTTTTATTAACGTAAAACGAAGATTTGGTAGCCAAAAATACTTTCCATATACTTCTAAGTATTTGATGTGTCTCGATGTTGCTTTTACGGTGGAATATTGCGATATTTTGAGCCGTCGGTCGTCCGAAAGCTGAATGATCTGACTTTTACAGAAGCGTAAATTATAATGAGCGACTATTAAAGTCGAGATCGCAGTTTTGAATGCTATTCAGCAGGAAACTACACTATTTTCATCTGGCTTCACTGTTTATAATTTTCTCGCTTCTTCGTTCGCGACTTTAACCGGCTTATTGTTAATACGCGGAAGTGTACAACTTCTGTCACGAATTCTGCCTTTATCAAGGTTCATTGTTTTAAAAAAGTTATAGATAATTTTTTTCTCATCTTTCTTACTTATCGACTTTAAAAAAATATATTAAAAAGAAAACATGGGGCAACTGCATTAGGCTGCTTTTTCTTTATTGTCGATTATTCATTTTACAACTTTGCAATATATATCTAAAAAGATATCGTACTATCGCTATATCAATACCCTCTAACTGGTTTACTAGCTTCATACGAGTTAGTTTTCAAAATAATGTAAAGATACGATAACATTCTGACCAAAGATTTTGCAAAAAGTAACGAACTCTATTATCGTAACATTCGTTATAATAAATTATGATCAATTAAAGGTATCAAGAGGTTTGCCAATAAGTTGTAATGTAATTACGAAACTTTTTTCATTATTTAATTAAAAATGTAGGATTAACTAACTAAAGTTAAATGAAAAGTAATAAATATCCAGCACATTGTAAATAAATTAGATTATCAGAAGTCAGTGGGCGCGTCCAAAGATAATTATTTAAAACATGCAGGGTGCACCGACACTTCACGCGCGTTTACCGGAATACCAGAACACTGCCTAGTCAAGTCAGCTGGCGCGGATCAGCTGATCGCTCTGGAACCCATACAAACACACCGTATCGTCGACGCATTTAAACTCCCTAATTTAACGATCTCTTCGCCGTACCACTAATTTCATCAAACAAACGTTACGTTATAGATAAATTTGAAGCCAGTCGACACTAAGTTAAAGCTGCAATTTGAAAAAACCGCAACTTTTCCGCAAAGGTCGCGCACAAGTACATTTAACTCTGCATTTGACACAAAATTGTCGAAAAATAGCAATACTGGATACTCGCTTTGGTCTTTACTTTATCTTTTTCTTACACTTTTGATATTATCGGTACATTTACTTATGTTTACAAGTAGTGTAGTAAGATGCCATTTTTTGATAATTTTGAAAATTTCCTAAGTGAATTCACTTGAGTCTAAGGTTCACTTAATTCCACGAAATTGGATAAGAAACTGGTGAACTACTGGTGAACTGCTGATGGATCACATATTTCCAATAGTAAGTTGTTGACTACTGACTAACTACTGACTGGCAACTACAGGTAAACTACTTGCAAACTATTTAGGAATTCTTTGAAATATGGGCAGTCGTTGGCAATTTACTATTGGAATCAAGTAATTCATCAGTAGTTTTCAGTAGTTCGTACAGCAGTTTTGTCCAGTAGTTTATTTTTGTAAGGGGACTATTTTAATCTGCCATTTTTAAAGCACTAGAATAAAGTAAACACTTCCAGAGCCTGCTAAACTTGTGGTATAATTCGCGTGGTATCCTAACTTTATCAGGTTTTGAAAGTGTTTACGTTACTCTATAGTAGTGCTTTAAAAATGGCAAATTAAAAGTCCTTTTTTAAAATGTGCTTTTCTTCGTTAGAGGCAACGATATAAAGTGTCATCGGTGAGCGTACAGATGCGTTTCAAAAGCAGAGGCCTTCGAAAAAACGAAGTACTTACTTTTCGTAAGCAGCATTCGCGCCGCAGCACTTCCACAATTTGGGTCTCATGGTGGCAGCGGCCTGAAGGCTCTCGTTCTTCTTGGGCATGCAGGCCAGCAGAGTCTTGTGCCCGAGGCAGAACTCGCCGGGTGCCAGCTGGAAGTCGGAGCTGGCTAACGGTATGACGACGCCGGTCTCGAAGAGCACGAAGGGGTTGAACTGGCTGTAACGCACGTATTGGAGCTCTCGGTTCTCGGCGCACGTGGGTCGAACACCCGCGCGGATGGTCCACGACGCGGGCACACCCACCAGGTAGTCGTTGATGTCCGGCGAGTAAATCAGCGGCGCGAAGGTCTCGTTACTGGAGACGCATGAAGGCAACTCGCCGGCTGGCGAGAGCTTGTTCAGATCCTGGCCGGAGGGACAACAGCGCAGTATCGTCACCGGGTCCTGGTCGCTCGAGTCGCTCACCTCGATGGCCGCGACCAGCAGGACCAGCTGGGCGATCGCCACCGCCAGGCGCCAAGCCGGGGCCATTGTTTCGTTCGCGGGGGGACGGAGACGCGGGAGGGTCACACTACTTAAGAGAGTCACTGCACTTGGTCCGGTCGCCTCAGGCGCGGCGCATCGCTCTGTTTTTCTCGCGGCGGGGCGAACAGGTGAGGCGGCGTGCGTTTTATTCGGAAACTGGTCTCGCCGGGCCGTCGGGCTATTTCCGTGATGCCAGAGGCGCGTCGAAGTATAAATAGAGGAGAAGATCGCGCGGAGCTGCGTCGGGCACGGACCTCTCGTCTCGAGAGTCACGGAGCTACTGGCCGGCTGGCGCGCTTTCGCTCCGCACGCGCTCGCCCTCTCCCTTCTCCCCGCGAGCGGCGGGTAGGATACACGCCGGCTCGGCCGAGCGGCAGCGTGGCTCTCGAGTGCGCGCGCACCGCGTGCCTTTCCTTTTCCCCGACCGTCCTCCTCGCGTCCCGAAGGATGCCTCTGTAGACCTATAAGTCAGGTTCGCGCTCTTGCTCTCTCTTTCTCTCTCTCCCTGTTTCTCTTTCTCTTTCTCTACGCCTTGGCGTTACGCTGGTGTCTGGAATTTTTGGCACGCACGGTAACACCTTCGCGTGCTCCTCTCTGGTCCTCTTACTGATACGATTTAGTATGTATTGTAATTTTTCAGGTCCATTTCAGCGGTCAGGATAGTAAGGAGCTATGTTTTCGTAATTTCAGTAAGGTACCACCTTGCACTGAAATTCAATAAGGGGCACAGCCCCCCTCGGCGAATTCAAGAAGGAACGATTCTCAATGATCAGTGCAAAAGGGGGCTATCTCGGTCTTGGCGAATTTAAGAAGGGGTTATTCTCGATGCTCAGTGCAAAAGGGGGCTATCTCGGTCTTGGCGAATTCAAGAAGGGACTATTCTCGATGATCAATGCATCAGGGGGTTATCTCGGCTTTCGGTTCAATAAGGTGCTATTTCGACCGTCTTATTTAAAAATGGCGATGAAAACGAAAATTAAAAGAAATTATTGTATAATTGTAAAAAAATTGAATAGGGGTAAACGGTATAGTGAATTGGCATCCGAAGCAGATAGCACAACATAGTGATTGGCCCTAGTTAGGATAGTGATTGGCATAGCTATAGATATATACAAACTAATGAAAAATTTGCCAATCAATATCGTTGTGACCAATGACTCCTCCCCTGCCACATTTTTATTTCTCTTTCGCTTGCATATTCTTGACTTTGTCGGGAAATGGTCCTTTTTTTTATAAGAGAAACGTTTTTATACGATCGTCGTGATTTCAAGTGGCTCGATGGCTGTACCGATAGCAGCGCGCACTTTTTGATGCCAGATAACATTTAATTGAAATGCGGTTTTAAGTGAAATTTATGCGGCGGCCGATTGGGGTACGTGACGCTTTTCTGAAAGGCCTCCGTTCGTTGATGCGAAGACAATAAAGTAATTAAGCTGCGGGGCGTGATTAGCATAATGCGAGTACCTGCTAAGTGCAAATGGCCGAGGGTAGCAATTACAGCTGTACCCCAACAGCTTCAAAAGTTAACGCTACCTTTTTACATCGATGCTTCGATATAGAAATTTGTTTACATAGTTCTTTTATGAAAACCATTTCGAAGCTATTAAAAGACCACAATTTGATTCACGACGTAAATGTTTAATTTATGGACGTTTTGGAAATAAAATATTTTTCATTTCGACAAATTCATAATCGGTTGCCGCTAAATAAAGAATTTTGTCTCCGATTGCAAATGGATCGCTTGAACAATTTCCAACAAGTTCATCGCACCATTTGTCGTTGGTTTTTACTGGTTTTTACGTCGTAAAAAAAATACCTTCCATATGGCTCGAGCAGTTTTCAAATGTTCGATGGAAAGTTACAAAAGATACGTAGGTGGCCCCCGCAGCTCGGCGTGAAACAACAGACTTCACGAAAAATAATACCTCCCTGCGCCCTGCAGGTATCGGATCCTCGTCCGCCGGCGTCTATACCTGCTTCTCTCCTGTTCGGACTAATACTTTTTATTACGGTCGTCTTTCGAAACAGTAAAATCTTTCGAGGCCGATAGCTACCAAAAGCAATGAAAAATTGCATACCGAACTAACGATCTATTTTTCAAAATCCTGCACTAAAACTTCGTTCAAGTATTATCCCGCAAATAAATTAAGAAAAAGTAATTATCAGATTGAGATAAAAGAATCATTGTCACGAAGAAGAATTCTTAACTGTTAAGAAACTTGGATTTAAATTATGAAGAAAGCAAGGAATCTTAACAGATAAGTTGAATTTTGTAATAAATTCTTAATACACGTGAAAAAAGTGAGCGATACTTTATATGGAGCGAAATGTAAATCTCTCATTGATGACTAATGGATAATAAGAGATTTAAATTTCGCGCCATAAAACGCTTTTTCTTTAATCCATAACAATCAAAGAAACCAAGTGTATAAATATTCTTTTTAATTATGTATAAAGAATCATAATTTTCTTTCTAATAAAAAAGAAAGTTGATCTTACATCAATTAAACGAATTTGGAGGTACAGTTAAATCACACATCCATCTGGAAAGGATGCTTCTGTCTCAGTGCATGCATAAAAAGCTAGTACTGTGATTAAAATAAAAGTATATTTAAGCTAAATATGTAGTTTTTTAAAAAAATTTTTTTTTAAAGAAGCACAAGCATGACAGCACTTAACGTACACTTATCGCTTAATTTTTAGGCTGAAACGAATCCCGTTGCTCCCAAATAGAACGTTACTGCAACAAACGATCAGCAAAATAAAAATTCTCCCTAATGCATTAACGTTTTTATATTGTTAACCTACTTTCTTTCTTTCATCCGCTCTCTCTCTCTCTCTCTCTCTCTCTCTTTCTCTCAAACTTGTAAAAATTAAAGTCGAGAGTATCGCTCGAAACGATCCCGTCGGCTTTCCCCCTGCTCTTTTTTTTCGAGTATTGCGAGAACAAGACGCGCTTCGGCCTTTTCTGTTTAGCTCCGGCCGAGCTCAGCAGCGGTAGGGGGCGGGTTTTCGTTTGGCATTACCAAGTGCTCGTTGTGTACTGCTTTTGTTGCTAAACTACCGAGCGCAGTTCCTTTTGCCGCGGCACCTTTTTTTAACGGGGCCAACCCTTTGGCCAACGTTGGTTGCATTTTGACGGTCGGTTGAAAATTCTTTGTTACATCCACGGCACACGGACTTAAGAGATTTTTGCTTTCTATTTGTAAAAAAAGTTGTGCGGATTAAAAAAAGATGGCTTTATACTGCATTTTTTATTTTTAATAGGGGCTGTTAGTAAAAAAAGTCAACTTATGTTATTTTAATTAACTTTTTTTATTCCGTTTGAAAAGAAAAAGTTTTGCGCGAAGGTTAAACAAAGTTCAATGAGCACTGTTTGATTCAAATCAATGCAAACACGAGTCTTGGAGAGTAAATAAAAATGTAATTTTATAAAGGTAAAGAGAAACTTTTGAAACACCTTATGCTTTCACTTGAAATAAATTGAATCAATATTTACCTCGATGGTGTACTTTCAATATCTGTATTCAATTCAAATTAAGAAAAGAAGAAGAAAGTTCATTTTTATCGTAATCAGTGAAAACTGCAATTATTGTTCGCACGCAGGAGAAAGTATAAACGCACTGCAAAATGAACATTTACTTTTTACAAAGAAATCTTTCTAAGTATTTACTTGCCCATATCCATATAAATAACCGAGGGAAATTACTCACTGCAAAAAAATTACGAATAATAGACTATAATAAAAATTTACAAGCAAAGTGAAAGTCGCGAGGAAGCAAAAAAGTAAAGGGCTGCGTGTCCTTCCTTTTCTTCCACGAAACGTAAATTTTTGTTCGCTCCAGACTGCAATTTTCGAAGAATCCGGCCCAGCTCGTGTACACACAAAAGTAAGGAAAAAAAGGGAGAGAAGAGCCATCGACAGAAAGAAAACAGAAACGATGACGCGCGGCAGCAATACAGGGGCCGTCGCCGCTTGCAGCAGGCAGATGAACCCGTAGGAGCCGAAGGGAGATGCTCGGAATTTTTCCCCTGTGTCGCAGCTGCGCTCTTGTGCGCGTGTAGGTGTTGCTCCGTGTTTACCTAACACAGTCAGCGTCGACGACGCATCGCAGGTATGGGGGGGGGGGGGGGAAGATTATCGCTTCTGATTTTCAGCGTTCGGGGATCTTGACCGAGCGTGTAAATGACCGATTGAGGCGGTTTACATTCGTAGCGTAGCTCCGAGATTACGAGGAGAATGGTCTTTTTAGATTTTGATGAATGTAAGTGGCGCGTTATAAAATTAAGTGGGACAGATGCACACGACGAGATAAAAAGAGCGGACAAGGGACGAGCAAGAGAGATAAATGATTTTTAAAAGTCCATTGTGAGGAAAACAGTGGGCATGCTTTAAAAAAGGTTATTTTTGCTTCTGTTTGCTGGAAAAAGCTTACGCTTACTTTTTTTAATCTACTTATTTTAGTGGAATTTAGAGAAATGTTCTAAAAAATATAGAGAAATTTAGAGAGAAAGAGAGATAAAGATTCAAAGAAAGATCGATAGATTAATGAAGTAAAATTACTTATTGAAAATTGTCTCAACAAGTAGTTTTATTTGATAAGGTTTTGTTTGTTTTAATTTATTTCTCTATCTTAGATAGAATTGACCAAATGGTAGTTAGTTATACAGACTAATTTTTAAACTAAACATTCGAATAATTAAAAAATTATAAAAACTTAATTATTTCATTAAATTAAACAAATTAATTGTTTAAAAGCATTTACGTATTAAAGAGTTTCGAATGCTTGCGCTATTCAACAGGATATTTACTGATTAATCAATCGAATTGATCTTTAAAAGCAACACAATATTCTGCTACAGTTTTATTTATTCATTTGCAAAATCAGGAGATTTTACATAAATAATTTGAAGTTAAAGAATAATAAATTGAATTAATGTTTGAGTGTTGAGTATTTGGATAGACCACTTTAGTCTGCATATGCATGGAGTTCTGAAAAGTCAATGAATATTCGATTTATTTAAACATCTCTCAAAGTTATGTGCTTGCTGTTAATTATATTATCATAGTTATTAAATTATGAGTAGAGATGTAACAAAGCAATCTATATATATTGTTAAGTAATTAGGATTTTAATTGCTAATTATTTCAAGTAAAATGTTCAATCTTTCGACCTATAATTGCTGTTGATCGATTTAACATAAAAAATTTTAATCTAAATGTTAAAAAACAGACTTCGTTTAAAATAAAGTGCCTAAATTTAAAGAATCTCAAAGGAAGAATTCGCGTAGAAAATTATATTTCCTGGGTGTTTGATTACGTGTTTACCTTACATCTTTTAAGACTGTCTTTAAATCTCGAACACGAAAAGAAATGGACAGGAGCGTTTCCGTGAATTTCACGGTAGATAGGAAGGAATCCCGAAGAAAATATACACGAGAACGCGAGATCGGCTAGCGTGATTCCGCGATTATTATTGACGAACTAAACATAGACTTTGACGCAGGATTCACTTCCAGTCACTTCCGCCCCGAGTGAAATTTACTCTATATACGCAAAAAGTTTATTTGTTAAAGTAATATTCTAATTTTATTTGCTTGTTCGTCAAAACGTTTTGTTAACATTTTTATAACATTACAGCTGCTGAATTTCAAAGACTCGAAATAATAGTTAGGCACAATTAAGCAATAAAAAAAATTGTTAAATCAAGATTAATTATTTTATATAATATCGTAAAAATATAAGAATCATGCACTTTTGTATATTACACAAATTTAGATAAATATGAGTAATATTATATGAGCACAACAAATTGTTAATAAATATTTTTTGTATTTAATAAATATACTGTTTAATTAAAATGAATAATAACTAATTTTTTAAGTAAAAATATGACCGTGATTCATATAAATATAAATAATACAAAACGAATCAATGAGTTCAGTTTAATTATCAACAGTTTATTTGTCTTCCTGCAGTAGTCAATATGAACATCAACGTAACTCACACTTGTTTATAGAGGACAGTTGTAAAGTAAATAAGTCATTCGTTTGAATAAAACTTCCTTTAACTTAAAAAAGTATAGGGAGAAACGATCTGAGCTTCGTTGTTCCTTCATTAGACACAGTACTTGAAAAAGGAAGGAATTAGGAAAAAACTCGATAGCTTCCAAAAAGTGCACTGTAAGTATACTCCTTCTGCACTCGTACTTCTGTATAATGTATAAATATGGCACGGCAGAGGCGGCGCTTCTTCTAACTCGACCAGATACGCTTTAAAAGTTTTTCACTAGTCATTCACTTTTTATACGCTGTAGCTCTGCAGTTACATTCGACCAATTAAACTTCACCGTTGTTTTTTTTTCAGGTGCAATATGTAACATTGGCAATTTGTGTTTTTTAACATGTTTGCGAAAATACGTACTTTGCATGAAAAAAGAAAAGCACATTGCTACGAAAAAAAATGGGAAGATGCGTGTTGTTACACTTAACGCGTTGTGAATTATGCATGACCAATGTTTTATTTTGAATTCTGGAAATACTGATCGTGGTTTTTACGCTTAACTTAAGAAAAAGTGTTATACTGTTTATTTAAAACACTGTACAGACCCGAAAGTTTATAAGAATTCGCGAGATTTATTTTTTCAATTGCTTTCAAAGATAACTTTGATCAGTTCTCAGTTCAAGTTTTTCTTTGAAAATACGTAATTAGGTGCATGTATACGGCGACATCGCTAGGGAGGCATTCTTCAAATTTTGCAACGAAGGCACAACATCTGGTATAATTAGTTATGAAAGTCCGTGTCAGGAAACATGATTGATTGCAGGTAAATTGTAAAGGTTCAAACTTTTGTACAAAATTTTGAACGGGACTTGATGAATTTTCTTTTTCACAAAACTTCGGCTTTATATAGTTTTAACTAAATCCAATCAGTCTAAGCAAGACTCCTACATCGCTCTTTCCTTTTTTGTTGAATAGCCTTTTTAAATGAATCAATAAAATAGTATTTTTTATTCCTCGAACCGAGTTTTTTTTCTTTATATTCCAAACTTTTCTGGTGCATAAGCTTAAAAACTTGTAATAAATTTTAGGAAGCAAAGTTCCGGGTAGCGTCTCAAAGCATATTTTACATAATCTCATCCAAAAAGAATTAAGTCGTTAAAAGAAAGCATCGAAGGGAAGCTGATCGATAACACTGAGAAAACTTATAATAAATTTTAACAAGAAACTCTGGCTTACGAAGGAACAGGCGTATACCGCGACACTTTTCTCTAATAATCAAACGCGCTCTTTCAAGAGTTTCGCGAAATGTTCGTGAAACCTTGTAGGGTATTAAAGAAACAAGGAAAATGCAGTACGATCGACTTTCGTGGATTTTCCATCCTGCTCTCTGCACGATACTCATCAAATTTCCTTTGTTTCAGAAAATTCGTTTTTTTATAATACATGTAGAAGAGATATTTTATCGAAAAACTTACCAATAGTTTACTACTTATTGTAAATGGAATCACAGATTAGCCAAACGAAGAAAGTTTCCAGATTTATAGTACACAAAGAAAAATTTTTTGCTAAAATTTAGAATAGCCAATTTTAATGTTCTCAAAATCTTTTTTTGGAATAATTATACAATAGTTTCTTATAAAATTTATAAGTACTAAAGTAAAATTTGTTAACAAAGTTGCAATGTAAAATTACAATACTTTTACTAATTTTTATTATAACTATTGTAATTTTAAGTGTAAGTCTAGTAATTTTGCTCGATAACTTTTCTTCATTGGCTAATCTATGACTTCATTTACTGTGAACATTGTCATTTTTTTCTGGAATCCTATTAAATTTTGCAATAAAATTTCTCTCCACACATAAATTGCGATTTTAACAATTATGCTAAATTGGATTATGTATGTACTTTCAAATGTAACCGTTTAACGAAATTTTACAATTTTGTATTTTCAAAACCTGTCACTGACAAGCGTACAGATGTGATATTTGGATTTATCTGTCTCATTAGCGAATGAGCAAATATTTTAACAGAATTACTACATGTTAAGGATAATTATGAAACATACTATGACATTTGAGCGAACGAAATTTGTCCTGTTATTCTATCATTTCAATTATTAGTCCAGGGTAAATAATTAGTCCGCGTTAGTTCAACCTTAATTTCATTGAATGTGGGCGATATGAACCTATTCCCGAGATGCAAATTTTAATTACATTATCATTTAGAATTACAGTGTATTTAAAAAATCTAGAAACAGTAGATAGTGCAATATTTTATTTATTTTAGAATCTATAACATATCAAATAAATCTTACTAGGAGATTGTCAACCCTCCGGGTCATGGATTTGGCTGAAACTTTGGGAATTGTTTACTAGCATTCTGAAGAATGGAACAAATCACTTTTAGTTTGATCTCATAGGCCTTTATTTAGCAGATACAGCAAGGTTCGCTAACATTACTACTTATATATCTATATATACGATATTTTTAGCATTGTCCTTATGAGCAATGCAAAGGTTTTTAATTGTGTCCTTTAAACAAAGGCCCATGAGATCAAACTAAAAGTGGTTTATTTCATTATTCGGTACTATAAAACAATTCCCAAAATTTCATTCGAATCGGTGACCCAGAGGGTTGACACTCTCCTTGTTAAATAATCTTAATATAGTAATGTTTTAAAAATAACCCCTGATCACTAAAATAAAAACTACGATTTTGCCAAAAATATTCTCTAAATCTTACTTAAAACAATAATAGAGAAATATATAAAAAAAATATATATTTGTATACTTTGTAGTACTCATCTCCACAGAAAGCGTAGCGTGCCATTAAGATTGCGAAAGAGAAATGGACGCGATAATCTCTCAATAAAATCTATATGAATATAAATAACTTTTTTTGCATTAAATTTCCCGCAATTTCGTCTTATCTACAAAGTTACGAGGAACTCGTCCTATAAGCCCATTCAGCGGCATATTCGAATCGATTCGCCCAAGCAATTTTTAAGTGCGCACGCAATCGCACCCGCCATCTTCGCCGCTTCTTTTCGCTTCCTCTCCCTCGCGGCTGCGTCGGCGGCTCTATTCCCCTTTTATTTTTTATTGCACTGTCCGCCGGTTCGTCTCTCCCCCTCGCCCCTTTATTTTCTCTGAAGTTATCCTCGCAGCCTTAACAAAGCAGTCCGGGCCTCGAGGTGGTACGCGCGTGTACGTACACGCGGGCTTGTCCAGATAAAATCGGCAATGCGCGATGCGTTTAGGGGGCGCGAGCGTGCAGTGTACACGCGAGCCAAGAGAAACACGTTTAACGAGAGCGCAATATAAAAGGCACCTTTTCATTTTGAGCGAATTTCACGATGCGGCTCTCTCTCTCTCGCATGCGTTTCGCCTGTTTTGCGCTCGGGAACTCTGACGTGCCCTTAGCCCTATGCTGGTGGGTACCAATTAGATCTCGAGATTGATCTTGATTGCCTGTTAAGATATAAATTTATTTCCATTTAATCATGGCGACTTTCTTTTTTTACTTGTTTAATTGTCTATTTAAAAAGTTCCATTATTCGTTTTCAAGCGCATGGTTTGCTTTTTTATTGCGTATAGGTATAATTGAAATTTTTTTTTATTGGATATAATATACTGTTGAAAATCCGATGAAAGAGTCTGTAACTTTTGTATAATCAGGTTTGTATTGGAGATTATTTTTGTGAAATTGTATAAAATTATATTGAGTTTAATTCTGATCGCAAATGTCCTTTCTTAAATAACGATGGCAGAAACTTTTGCTCGCGTTCGATGATTCAAGAGTGAACAGTGAGCGAATTTCTTTGGATACCTTCTGTTCAATAGATTCTCATTGATAATGGCAGGAATGAAATTAAACTATGAACTATTTTAATGTGAATAATTTCCATTTCTCTAAGAAAAGCTTTTAATAATAGTATAATGGCAAAAGAGAATGACGTGAAAAAATTCCTTTTCGTAATAATTTGTTTGATAGACGATTATAAGAAAGTTACAATAAAAAGATAATATTTTGTTGCGTTGATTCTTTATCATCATCGGATTGTTATTGGTGTAAATTGAGTGAAAGTCAAGTTAGCAAAATAAACTTTTCTAATAGTTTATCCTTTCTTAAAGAAACGATTATGTCGCGATGTTGTGAAGCATTTAGAAGCAATTTGACTAAATATTCGGTAGACTAAATATTCGGTTAAATAGCGCCAACATTTAAAACGTAATTTTTATCAATACAGAAATTTAAATTTGTATAAACAGATTAGTGAGCAGATCTGATTAAGTTTTTAAATTTGACTAACCCTATTTAAATTTATGTTTAAATAAATAGGTTAATAGACAGTAAATATCGATTGATTGAATTTCTAATTTAAAAAATTAGAGTGTATAATAAATGTACAGCCATCTAATTTAGAGCTCAAAATAGCGTATAACATCGTTAAAATGTTACTACGACTTTTTACGACAAATAAACGTACATGGTAAATTTGATAACTGACATGTAAATATGAAATATTGAAAGAGGATGTAACATTTTTTTATGTGACTGCACCGTAATAACGCTTATGTCAAAACACATCAACGAGGTCGCTGCGTGAGTCGCATTACTCTGGAATGACTGACGCTTGATTTATTGATCCTTCTAAAATTATCATTCTCTTCCTTTTGTTTTTCAACACATTTTTAAAAGCCTTTCAAATGACTAACTACATACAACGAAGCATCGTGTGCAATATCAGAAGTCAATATTAATTAAGGTAGGAGCAAATAAAACGAAGTATTATCTTTCTTGCTTTAAAATCGCCGTCCACAATGACCAGTAAAATCGATACTAATGAATCATGATGTGACGCAAAAAGATAGTAAGGTGCAAAGTATCGCCGCTGTCATTATAAAGTAAACTGCCACGCATCATCACAGTACCCATGAAGCGTAAAGTTATGTAAACACAAAGTATGTGGCGGTTAAAAACGCGTATTGGAAAATGGGAAAATTACATCGAGCGCGGCGCAAGTATATGAAGTTCGTGCAAAATTGGTCTTGAGTCTGGAACTAGTCGCGCGTGATTATTACGTCGAATCGCACCATCGCCCACTTAACTTTCCCGAGGCGGTTTTTAGTGTGATAGAGGAAGCGCGAAAATCACAAGTTGGTTATGCAAGCGTTTTAGTGCTTGTAGTATTTTACGTACGTTTTGCTCCGATAAAAATGTTTCAGGCTATTAATTACGATAAATATAATTGCACGATAATTTATTCTTTGAAATTATGTAAAATAGTAATTTTATCCATGTTAAATTGCAGGTGCATCTTTGCGTTTAAATCGAAAGAAAGATCCGCACGTTTCAAGAGTTTCACAGAGCTCCTTTTAAGTTTCGTTATTTTATTGCTTATAGTGATGGTTTATTTAATTGGAAAAGTTTATGAGTTTCATTAAATAAATTTTCACCCGCGCGGGCCGAAAGTCCAGTTTCGCCGATCGGGAAATTGGACTTCCAGCTCGCTGTGGGTGAAAAATAGTATACAACCCTCACCCTGTATAATAAGCAAGCCTCAGATCACATGTTTGTCAACCTCGGCTTCGCCTCGGTCGACAATTACATGTGATCTGAGACATTTCTTATTATACAGGGTGGAGGGCGTAATATACTATAGATATATAACATCGGACTAAACTGTACGTGTACGTAAAGTTAATATTTTTATTTGCTTAAAAAATGATCCTTGTTAAGTTAATAACAAATTTTTTTCGATGTCGAATTTGCAATCGTATTGCTGACATCGATATAATTTCGAAAAAAAAACGGAAGATTAAGCAAGACTTTGCAAAGTTGCTGTGTGCCACACCTACTCGACATCATTTGCAATTATTTCGTGAAGCTAGTATTTTACACTAGAACGGGTATTTTAAAAATCCGTACCAGGTACTTTAAAAAATCAAATCATGCAGTTGCAACGACGTGATTAAGAAATAAATTACAAATTATTATGCGTTAATACTATTAAAATATTTTTGATAAAAAGACTGGTGTTACATGAATCTTAAAAAATCTAGTTTTACTATATTATTTTGAAAGTTAAAAGATCAATAACAGACACGATGTTTACAAGGGGTAACATCATCTTTGAGCCTTCAAAAACAGTGCAATTTTTGGGATGCATTTTTAAGGGGATAACAAAAAGTA
>JAWWEN010020615.1:0-19131 GCA_035582955.1 Sycophila texana | reverse complement strand
GTTTTGTAAAGTAATATGTATATGCAATTGTATTTTTAAACTTGTATATCTTTACTCTGGTTAATAAATAAATAAATGTACTTACTAATAAGTAACATAATTATTAGGCAATAAAGAGTAAAATTTCATTTTTCGATATTACTGACGTAGAAAACTTTTAATTTAATGACTTTTTCTCAATTTTCTTTCCTCGACTGACTCAGTTAGTGGAAAAAAACTTAGCTTTTATAAGTTTGTAAATCAATCAGTCGTGGCAAAGCGATCGTGACAAAGTCATAATAAAATATTTAATATCGTTGAAAGGTAATAATATTTGCCCGTAGGCTAAAAATTCGAAGGTTACAATAACAACTATATTTATCAATTTTATTCGAATATTAGTAACTAATTTCATGAACAAAAAACAGCGTTATAGTTACAAATTATGGCAAAATGCACTTGTGATAATATTAATTACCAAAATGAAACAGTAATTTACATTCGTTATACCAACTGTATTAATTTACAAATGCGTTTCGTTAAAAAAAGAAAGTCGAACTCGCGAAGGTAGTCTGAAAGGCATTGAAAGTGGAAATCTAAAGAGACCTCTGGCGTTTTTCTCTCTTCAAGAGCCTCGACTGCGGCACCTCCGAGGGCTCGAGTGCCTCCGAGGCCATGCCTTATCTCGGCGCCTTAGACCCTGCATAACCTTACAGCAGGGGAACTGAACTTCGAGCTGACTATGTTTTTTGCTCGTCATTAGAGAGCGGGAGAGGGAACTCAATGGGTAAGCTTGTATTCTATTCTTACTGCAGCAGATAAAGTGGGATGAAACTATTCGTCGTGCGTTTTTTTTTTTATTTTGCACATTTGCTTGTTATAAATTATGCAATGAAACTTTCATAGTTTCATATGTTTATTCGTTAATTGTGTACAACAAACGGTATGCTCTTTTTTCGAATTGACTGCCATATCGAATCTTCTGTGAATTTCAGTGTCATCATTAAAAGATCACTTTCTACTGTGAATAAGTTGCTTTTCTTTATTGATATATTTTTTAAAGGAAAGTAAAAGACGTTCTGTTGTAAGGAATATTGAAATGCAAGATTTTATTTGTAAAACGCAAGCGAAGCGTCGTATCGTCTACTCAAGGTGGAGATGAGTCATCCAGAACTTTATTGTCCCAGGGATGTACTTCAACGCCGTCGGTATTATACGCACATCGACTTGAGTAAACAGTCGTCGTTACTCCTTGAAAGTTCATAGTTATCCCAGCCGTAATTTCGAGCGCAGCTTTTCCACCTTTGTTTCCCGCGAACTCGCTTTGGATACGTGTTGGGCTTGTTTTGCGTAAGACGCGGGCTATGACTTTGTAAAAGCACCAAGTGTCGTGACAAACACATAATGGTCCCCTTGGTCCTTGATAAACAAGGGATAAACCCGCTCGGAGCAAAAGAAACTCATAACAATGCCAGTGTTAAAAGAGCTAACTTGGCAATAAGCTTTTCGCCTCGAGTTACGGTTTCGCGCTTGCAAACATCATGGATTTGTTTACGCGCGAAATAAGCAACTTTTCATATCCTCGCAGAGTCTTTATTTTATACATTCAATTAACAAAGCTTTAAAATGTTCAATGTTCCTTTTTCATTTTAGTTTTCTTGATCACAAATATTAAGAAAGTACACGGAGCGATAAATTTATTCGAAGACCAGATCTCACGGAATTTAATTGCTCCTACACTGAGAAAATTTTCTCGTAAAAATTACGATGATTTTCCCGTAAAAATTACGTTGATTTTCCCGTAAAAATTACGTGAAAAAACGTAATCGTGGGACGGTTGACAATACTGTGAATTTTTACGGGAAAATCACCGTAATTTTCACCTGAATCTTGGACGGTTGGTAAAGCTTTGTAAATTTTACAAGAAAAGCTTTGTAAATTTTACAAGAAAAGCTTTGTAAATTTTACAAGAAAAGCTTTGTAATTTTTACGTGAAAATCAGCGTAATTTTTACGAGAAAATTCTCTCAGTGTACAAAAATAAATGATTTCGCAAAAATCTCGGATGAACATTATCTTACGGCCGAGCAAAGAGCTGATCCCCATGTTTTATTCCAATCCGAAATAGTCGGCATAGCGGCGAGTCAAGTGCCGGGCCGATCCTGCAATCAAAGCGCGTCGGTCAAAGTAAAGAGAAAAGCCGAGGAGGCGGCAATCGATGGCTGAATAAAATTAAACTCGGCGCAGAGTATCCTCTCGGCGTCGCGAATTCAATCGGGCGCTATCTCGAGGAAGAGGGCCCTCGTCCGCGTCGCCGACGCGACTTCCGCGAGATCTCGCGCCGCACCCGTCCCGGGGAAAAACTTTCCAGCGCTCTTAATTTAGCTGCGACACTTAACGTCGCCCGGCTATTATTTACCGCGACGAGTTTTAAATGCACTCCCGCCGTGCCGAGATTCTCAAACTCGCCGCTGTATATACGTGTCTCGCGAAGTTTGGCGCTCGAGTTGCCGCCACCTCTTCTTCTTCTTCTTCTTTTTACTCCCATCTTCTTCGTCTTGCGAATCTTGATGAGAAGAGGACGTTTCAGGGGGGAGAAACCCGGGACCGGGAACGGAATTGTTAGCTGGCGCGAGAGGAAATGCGAGACGCAACGTCACCAGAAGACATCGACTAACATTTTGGGCGAGTTTACAATGAAAGTTTTCTAAGAGAGTATATTGTTATTGTGCAACATTTAAACTTCACTGCGATAATTAATTATTAATTAATTACTCTCTGTTTGATCTCGACTAAATGACTCAGAAAATGGGGCAGCCCTTAATTGTAGCAGTTATTTATTTATTTATTTAACTGGTAATTTATTATTGTGTTGTCCCATATACATTTTTATTGTAAGGAGTGAATGTAATGTGTTAGCGTCAGTGATGTGTGCAAGTGTGTTTGTTTTGTAATTATTTGACGAGAGTAGTTTGTTTTTATTTATCTTTTATACCTAGTATTAATACATTTAAAGTCTCTCCGTGAATAAATTTATTCACGGAGAGACTTTTCTAATAAATATTATGCAAGGCCAGGAACTAGTAAAAATTTTCAGAAAAGGAATACCACTTTATTTTTTATAAATTCTGACTGGGATATCACCAAAGTGCAATACTTTATTGTAACTTTAAAATGGCTACTGCTATTATTATTATTATTTTTAAACTTATGAAATTTTATTGTACGATTTATCTTTTATGCCTTATACGATGTTTTATATAAAATCTCCATTTTTGTAAGTACTGTAATTTACAATAAACTACTACTACTACTATTTGATACGGAAAAAGATGTGTATATGTGAACGATGTTGATTTTATGTCTTCGTAGCCGATAAAAATAAATAAATAATAATCTTTTCAATAATAAAATTAAAGCAAATGTCAGATGTGTCGTTGTAATTAAGAAAATTGAGAATTACTGTCTGAAAAGAAAGGAGTCGGTTGCATTAATTATAATTAAATGCACGACCGATGGATTGATTGTCTTTAAATAGAAAGGCACTACTGCTAAATTCAAATTATATAGATTTTTCACTTCAGTTTTCCAATAATCAACTTCAACTTACATTATTAACGGGATATATAAGCATCTCCAGTCGTATTTTATTCATCACTTTTATTCATGAAGGCGTGTTCTTTTTATTCTTCATGCTTTTTTAATAAGCAATCTTAAAAAGATAATCAGATATTCTTGATTTATCACGAAGAATACGAGAAAAAAAAGCATTCGGACAGCATTACAATACTTTTTTTTCTGTAAGTAATGCTTTCCCTATGATTTCCTCGACCTTTTGAATTTCCCGACAACGGCTCGGTACTTTACTATGCACTGCGGAATCCCATGAATCTCTTGCATTTCGAAGGCTCGAAGGAGCCGCGTCGGGGCAAGAAAAAAAAAAGAAGCGAGGAGAAAAAGCGCGGCACTGGCGGAGAAAAAAAAACGTTAAGGATGTGGAAGGGAAAAACTTCGGCGGAAAATCTAGTTTTCAGCCTCCCCCACGCGAGCAAAGAAGTTCCGCGCGCGGTAACGAAACATCCTCGCGTGCCGCGGTCTCATCGTTAACGAGATGCCTTTCTGCAACTTGACATTCTTCTGGCGGTTTACTTTTTTTCGGGCCGCTCTTGGCCTTTGAATTCGGCCGAACCTTAATGTCCGCCTTGATTCTCTCCATTCCATGCTACTTGCATTCTTTAATTTAAAAAAAAAAAAAAAAAAATCTTGCGAGAACGTCTAAGTATAAAAATGTTCCTCAAAATTCCTTAAAAATTAAAACGGAGATGTTACAACGGCGTATTGCACTAAAAAATACTTTGCAGATTCAACTTTTGTTGAATTCTCTTTACAAAATTATTTTCTTGATTTAATGTTTTTAGTTAAAAAATTGATCTTGTTAAATTATTTTGTCAATTTAATTAAAACTTTGGTTATTTAAGGAGATCTTATACCTTTAAATTTTCAAAAAATCAATTTTATTTTATACGTCATTTTGAACCTATAAAAAAATTAGTGCAAAAATATAAAAATTTTTAGAAGATAGATATCAAAATGAATAAAAATTAATTTTACAGCTGTTTTCTGGAAAACATGAAATTTCAAGTTTGGCGACAACTGCAGCCTCAACCGTTCAACCAATTTTTCTGAGTCTGGGCTTAAATTGTGGCTAAATCCGGTCGTTTAGGGCTGAAGAATTGAAAATATTAGAATTATTTAAGTATCTGAAAAAGTTCAGAAACTACTTTAACGTCTTCAATTTCATGAATTTCTACAGTTTTTAAACTTTTTGAGATACACACTCAAATAATTTTAATTTTTGCAATTCTTCAGCTGGAAATTACAGTATTTACCCACAATTTAAGCCCAGACTCATAAACTAGCGAATTTTTCCTGAACAAAAAATAATATTTGCATTTTCTTTGGAAAAAAAAAGAAGAGCTCGAGTTTCAGCGTGCGCGTTAAGTGCGCATTTTACGCATTGAAAATTTAAAAAAAAAAAAAAAACTAAATGGAGAAAGTGCGCGGGTGCATAATGCAGTGAGCGAGAGAAAGAGAGAGAGAAGGGAGGAAAGCAGAGTCGCAAGAGCACCTAGAAACAAGAAGGTAAGGAGGCGAGAGCCCGGGTGGAGCCAACGGAACCGGAAGCTGAAGGATAAGGAGCTTGAAAATACATTTCTGCGCCAGTGTGCTCCCTGCGCTCTCTGTGATCCCACGTTGAAAAGAAAAGGAACACCGCGTCGCCGTCCGGCCAGATAAGAGGGCCATTTTCGCCTGGACCGCCATTGTAAATTTTTCTTTCAAGGTCGACGACGGCTTATCGTCGGCTTAGCTCATGCCTGATCCTTCTTTCGTCATCTTTTCTTATATTTTCTTATATTTTTCTTTTATTAGTTCGATCGATTGGACGCGCGATTCTCGGTCGGGTTGATTTTCAATTTAAAAGCCTTAGCAGAGCAGTTGATGAGATTTTTCTCAATTACTTCTTGCTTGTTTTGTTTACTTTTGCTTATAAAAGTATTAACCGGTCCAACACCTTTAAATTTTCTTTAATAAAGTTACCGGATGAAAAAAAAATGCATTATTAAGTTAAATTTATGATAAAATATATTCCAAATAAATGATTCTAGACCTACTATATTTATATTTAAAAATATGACTTTCTAAATTTGTTGGCTTTGCCGTAACCTCCAGGTCTAGGAACTCGATGAATTTCAATAAGCTTCGTCTTGAATGAAACTTAAAAAAGTTATAGAATTTAAAATTATCTAAGTAAAACATCTCAAAAAGTTAAAAAAAAACAACTAAAATTTACTAAAATTTTTTTTCAAATTCAAAAATAAATAATTTAAGTTTCTGTAACTTTTCAGCATAGAAGAATATAAAATGCTAACAACTTAAAATCAATCTCATTAAAATCATATAAAAAATTTAGAATTCGTAATAACTGTGGATATAGCAGGTTTAAAATATTTTATCTTATCATTAATTTATGTCTACACTTACAAAATATTACTTTTATATATTTCTAACTGAAATTGATATTTTCAAGTAATTTTAAAAAGAAAAATTCGAAGGTTAGATCGTCTTGATACTTATTTCTAGTAGAATTACGGTAGGTATACTTTGTATTTCTTTCTTCTACCGTCGCAATATTTGTTTGCAACGTTGGTAATAAAATATTCTTTTATATTTTAATTTGTTCTACTTTTAAATCGTATGCTCTATTCAATAAAGAGGAAGAACAGATTCTATTCATATTTTTTATCAAATCTTTTTTATTTAAATAATTTTTTAGTTAAACTTTTTTTATATAAAAGTAATAAATATTACTTGATATACACCGTGAATATCCATAAAAAATATTCATCAAATAACCTTGTATGTACCTTTAAATTGGATTTATAACTGAATTCGATAGATCGACCAATTAATTTTTTTTTATATTGTATTAGTGATGAGAGAGGACCGATCAAAGCCAGGTATCCAAACAAATAAAAATTTGTTTTATATGAATTTCAAACAACGTTTCAATTCTCAATAGTAAAATGCTAAATTCTTTTATTGTTTGTGTATTTTAATCTCTTTGATCACTGTGACTGGGCTTATTATTGACAGTAATGTAAACTTTTGCATTCAATATAATGGCATGTCACTTACACAAAGGAAAAATGTTATCGTTACGCTAAAAGGATGGAGAAAAAGAAAAGGTTGGGTATAGCTCATATTCTTATAACGATCAATGAGATCTTTGTTTTTTTTTAAGGATTTCTTGTGATTGTAGTTCTTCAGTAAAAATATTTATCTGACATTTCATTCATACCCCACGTAAAAATAAATTAATTTAGATAAATTTAGATAAACTTTATTTTTAGATATATAATTTAAAACTTACTAATTACTCTAATTTTATTTTTGTAGGTTTTTTGTAATTCCAAATTTATTGGTATGTGACACCCCCTTAAAAGATTACTACAGGAACAAATTAAAAAAAAATCTCTTCTTGACCGGCAGAAAGAGGAATGTAATAAATGTTTCGTCGATAAACCGCGATTTTGAAGGGAACGTCGGTTTACCTTTGCCCGGCAGCTATACTTCGAACAGACAATAAAGGAAGCGAGGAGGAGGTGGCGAGCGATGCTGCGGCAACGAGTATAAACAATGAGAAATTAATTTTCGCTGCTTTAGCTCTGACCGTGGCAGCAATATTGCAAGGACTTATTCCGCGGGCGAAATTCGCCCTTGTTTCACCTAGCGCTGGATAAAGGAAGTGGCTCGCCGCACACCTTGCTTTTATATAACGAGAGAGAAAGAGAGAGAAAGAGAGAGAAATATAGCGAAGTAGCGAGAGAGCGAAATAGAGCGAAATAGAGTGAAATAGAGAGAAGGGGGAGGGCATAGTGGAAGGAAGAGCGGTGTTTGGCTTGCGCCGACAGCCCTTCAAACGGCTCCTCGTTCTCGCTTCGCGGAGAAAATTTTAAGTTTCGACACCGAGAAGACGAGCGTGAAACAACTTTGCGGGCGTAAAAAATGAAGTCTGCTGGATATGCGAGACGACGCCACAGGCTTAATTAAAATTTTTAGGGTGGAAAACTTTTTGAGCGATGTTTTCTTTTCTTCATCAAAACTACGACTGTAGATTCAATGAGAATCTTTTTATTTGTCTGTGCGCTCAAGGCAATATTAAACTGGAGATTCTTATTTATAGCAAGTAAAACGTGTGGTTTTATTTACTGAATCATTACTGTACAGAATCATTCGTAGTATTCCTCTTATGAGTGTTTTATTTTCAACTGTGGTAATACTGCGAAGGTAATATTACCTATGTTTTCTTACTATGAGTAATGTAAACGGAAGTGCAAATTCTTCTAACAAAAGCCGTTGCTTTTGTTATGACAGGATGTTTGGAATCATTTAAAGAAGGAATTTAATTAGTTGAGGATTTTAGTTCTACACTGTAAAAAATTTTGTGTAAAATCGGACATTTGATGAAATGAAGTGAGTGATCGTGTAAATTTCATTTTGTGTAAATACTTTTGCGAAAAAAATCTTGCACAAAATTTTGCGTTATTTCCAAAACTAGTAATTAATAAATTAATATGTCAATGCTAATTTATGAAAAGCTGATTTGTGTGATTTTTTTGTAAAATGTTATTTTTGTGTAATATCCAATATTTTTGTGTGATTAAAAAAAAGATATAATACATTGTTTTTAAATTACATTTTTAAGAATTACTAAAAAGTTAATATAATATAATTAAACAAACATTTGGTTTTAATTATAGAGATTTTCATGATGATTCTATATATTTAATTTTCACTGTGTTTCTTTCTGACATTAATTTATTTCGGCTGCTGTTAACTTGCTTATGCAATAACTTTATCGTGAAAGCTTTGGTCCGTCGAGGTCGAATTCTTTCTTCTGATAAGAATTCGTTTTCTTCATATTTTACGTAAATTCAAAAGTTTCATTTTTCAAAGCTGCCGGCTGAATAAAATGATTTAACTTGGACGACGTAACGATATCAAATATTTAGATAAGATTGGTAGCAAAAAAATTATTCGACCGAAATGGTCGTACGCCCTGTGCACTCTACTAACTGACTCGGACCTTCCAATTCTCATTTCTCCATTTCGATCAGGCTTCAGTCAACATTGAAAGCTACGTTGCAGCAGTGAAATCAAAGTGATCGAGAAAAGTTTAATTTTTTCGTTATTATAATTTTAAAATGTTTTTTTTTTTCAACTTGATTCTATAAGAAATAATATACTTATACATTGAAAAAAAATTTGGTAATTTTAAGTAAATATTTTCTTCAATAGTACTTGTTAAATATTTCGTTAAAATTAAATGAATTTTTATTTGTTTTTAAATAAGTTTACTAATTTAAAAAAAATAATTACTTGATTTAAAGAATTATTTAACAAGTACTATTGAAGTAAATATTTACTTAAAATTATCAACTTTTTCTCTCAGTGTATGAAATAACAAGTTTGTGGTATATAGTAGTACAGAAAATTGAATAATATTAGCAGTAATACCGGACAATATTTTTACATTTATATACAGAAATGGTTTATCATATTACGATAAACTGTGAACGTTTGCCTTCGTAATATGGATTATTTCAAATGAAGTCTAAAAGACCAAGATAAATCTATCTTACCAACTTTAATTGAGAGCTGATTATTCATCGCAGATAATTTAGTACAAATAACGTAAAGATGTTCAGTAAGTACTTTGCTTCTCACTGCAGCAACATGACTTATTTAGTGTTATTTTTATTATTGTAAGTTTTAAGTACTACGTTCTTTTCAATACTTTAAACGAGACAAATAATTCATTTTATTTAACTAAAATAAAAAAATTAAAATTTAATATTTACAGTTTAATATCAACGACAAACAGTGTTTTTTCATCAAGTTCGTCTACGTGCTCAACGGCAGAATGCGAAATTATACGTATGTTTATGTGTTGTTTTGGATATATCGTCTTTCCTAACGAAGAAAAGTACATTTCAATAAATGCCTACTTTAATTTGCCATTTTTAAAACCTGATAAACTTGATGAATCATTGGTGCGATACCCTACGTTTATCTGGTTTTGGAAGAGTTTACTTTTCTTTAGTGCTTTAAAAATGGCAAATTAAAATCGGCATTTTTTAAAATGTACTTTTCTCCGTTGGGAGTGACGATATATTATTAAATTATTTGATTTCTTTGCTAAATTTATAAGAATTTTGTACCATTAGGTAATATTTTGGTAAACGAATTGAACAAAGAAAAGAATCCCTGTGAAGATCCTGTACAGTATGTGTGCACTGACGACAAATTTTCTTTCTCAAAACAGTTTACACCGAATCTCAATAATTTAATAATGGCATCATTAATTCCTACGGAATTCGGTGAAATTATTTTACGCTATTTGAACGGTACAGTATAGTAAATTGTTGTACTTTAAATTTGTACTCCTACAAGATAGTGCAATTAATAAATCTAAACCTCGAATTATTGCAGATACTGACTCAGCCGAACAAAAAAATTTTAAATCGTTAGAAATAGAACAAAAATTGTTCCAACAATGTATGTTATTCGGTAAGTGTCTCTCATATATTTTTACTATTTTTTCGGGAAAGAGGAAAGAATCTGTTCCCTTTTGTCAGGAAACAACGTTGAAAAAGCGGGGACTGAAATCAAGGAACTTCTAAATGCATGGGATCCAATGAATAGAATGATAAACAATAAAACTTGGCAGACTATTGATGAGGAATTAAATGCGTTGAATTCGGAGCGCGCATTTTATGACATAAAGATATCGAGAAATCCTTTGAAGCCAAACGAAAATATAATCATGGTAATTTTAAAATAATATAATTATTAACGCTATTTTTATTCACAAAATTAGTAAATGAATCATTTGTGTTCTTAGCTTCAACCGCCAGCTATTATTACATTCGTGAAAAGGTTTGGTTTTGTTAGAGAAGATTCTAAAAAACTTGACTATTCATTTGAGCAATTACAAAAAGTGTACAGAATAGCAGAAGCCCATTACAGTGTTAAGGATACAGTAAAACTTGATGAATTAAAAAGGGAATCAAAAGATGAAATTCTAAATTTTCTTATACAATTTGCTACGGTACGTCGGGTTTTGTATATAAAAAAACGTACGAACAGATCTATTTATAAATAATGTAATTTACTTATCGTTTTCAGACACTAATAGGATTTTCACCCAACTCTTCCAACGTAACTGCACAGGAATTGCCAAATTTGATCATGAACATTAACGAATGGAACGAAACATATAATTTGAATGGCACCATTTCGGAGGTAGCTAGAGTAAGTAATTAATAATAATTAATAACGATTTTTACGATTTCGGTGCAAATATTATTCGGAGGGTTTTTTGTTTTTGTAGATCAATTGGTTGACGGTTTTAAATCAAGAATTTAAAACAACAGGAATTCATCTTAATGGAACCGAGTTAATTTATATAAAACATAAATCGTACTTCGAAGCTTTAGCTGCCATTCTGAGCTTTAAGAAAGACTTCACAATAAGTACCTAAATTTATATCATAAAATATTCTTTAGCTTAACGAGAGGTAAAGCTTGTGGCTTGGAATCTACACAGTAAAATTTGCAACAATTAAATTAGAAATATGATTTTACTTTATGGTAAATTTTACAATTTTTGTTGCAATTTTTACTTTTCTTTATAGTAAATTTTATAATTTTCTACTTTAATTTTAACTTCAAAGATTTTCTCCGTGTGCAGCTTCCACTCTGCTGCAAAACTTATTAGACGGTAAAAAAACATGCAATGCATTCTCGTGGTTAGCTCTTCAGTGGTGGGATATGCATAGCAGAGATCGGCAAATATTGTGGTTCTATTTTATTAAATATAAGTCTATATTAAACTATTAAATGTAAAAATGTTACTCAATTTTTAGAGAACGCCGTAACGTTGTTTCATCTATTTAAAACGGGTATTCAAAGATATTTAAATATAGGTATCAGGAACAAAGATTCAAGGTTTTATTTATTTTTAGTTTATTAAATAAAAGAAGAATTAATAAGATCAGCTGTTATTTGTGATAAAAGCAAAATATTTTTTTTAGATTCAAATTCTGCATCCTGGATACTCCTCTTTATGCAGTATCTTATCACATACTACGTTCTTGGGAAAATGAGGAAAGTGTTCCTGTAAGTAAGTAACATACATAGACTTTTATAAAAATGAAACGTGCTAATGAACTTTTTAAAAACTTTTTAGAATGAACGAAGAGCAGTCCTGCAAAACATAGTAGACAGTACAAAATCTCTTATTTACAAATCTACGTTACCCAGTGTAAAGAAAGATTTCCACCTTAAACGGGTCCACGATTTGACTTCGATTTTTTTTAATAAGTTAAATGCAAGTTACATTGCAAGTTACTACGAAAACGTAAGTAGTTTACGAATTTATAAATGAATGCTATAATAAAAAATTACTAATGAATGATATAATCAAAAAATTAATACTAAATGAGGTTTTTTAAATTTGTCACTCGCTTTTAGTTTAATTTGACCGATAACTATTTGACGAATGTAATTAATTACCAGAGAATGTTAAAAAGGAAAGAATTAAGCACATTGAGGGACAATCCCGAGTGAGTATTTTTCATGATTTGTTGGCTTCATAAATGTCAGTAAATTCCTGATTATATAATTTTTCCAGCAGTTCAATAAGCAACGTACCTTTTAGTATTCATACTTCGGATAATCCGCGCGACCAACTCGGTAAATTATTCAATCTTTACAATTTTAGTGCAATGCGTAATGATTATTGCAATAATAAAATTAAAATATAAAAAACAGTGTATAATTATGTTAATTATTTCTAGTGCTTTATGCGCGAATGCAGTGGGTTAAAATAAATGAATCGACTATTCATTATCTACCGAAATTCCCAGTGTAAATAAATGTATTTGATACAAGATATAAAATTAACAATGAGTATTTGAATAATTTCAAAGCGATATTGATTTTTAGGGCATTTCTCTATGGAGCATACGGAACTAAAATTGCAAATTATTTATTTAAAGTATTGAATGACGATAAATTAAATAACAGTAAGTATTCGTTGAATAAATTTGAAATTATTGAATATTATTTGAAAAAAAATGTTTACTTTTCAGTTTTTTTCTACGAAACGTTGTATTCCATACCAATTACAAGCATAAAATATAAATCTGAAATAATCGATTGTTTCCTACCTGGTTATTTTAATGTAGATCCTATTCATGGAATGCGACAAGAGGTATATATGGGTATTCTCAGTATTTTTTTACATAATAGTACATCCAGTACATTTAAAAGTATTAAACTTGCCTAAATACTTTTAAAAAGTATGAACCGTGCGATTAATACGCGCTTAATAATTTTAACATCTTAAAAGAGTATTTGGGTTACTGCCCCCTTAATGTGAAAGAGTGAAAATTCACTCTTTGAGGTTATAAGTCGTCCACTTATTGGGAAGTGTGAACAACTTATAGCGTTGAAAGTATGAATATTCGCTCTTTTACACTGAATTTCATTCTTTCATATTTAGATAGTACCTGGCATTTCTTTACCTGAAATCTACTTCGGCAATTTCTACTTAGTGGATGATATTATTGAATACTATGGAATATCGATTGCTTATGAGGCAATGCAAAACAGTCGGAAAAATAACAAGAATGACGCACGCGATCAGCTTTTGGAGGAAACAAGACTCACCAATGATCAAATGTTCTACCTATCGTATTTCAAGGTATATAATATATTTGTCAGTTGAGAAGAAGGTAATATCGTAGATCTGGCTGAAGGAGAACTACATTACGACTTTTTATTTATACCAAAGATAAGACTTAATTAAGATTTTATCTAATCATTTTTAGAGCTATGATAATATATCATCTTTCTTTTGGCCACACATGAGATTATTGTCCTTGTATTATCCTTCTTCTCGACAGTTGGATTACACTCGTGATAAATGCAAGAATGATGTTACATTTTACTACTGCAATACATGCTTCTGTTTATTTCAGTCTCTTTGTAATGATAAAAAGTCACGGCCAAGTAAGCCGTACATGCTTTCTAAGGAGATTTTAAGAAGTTTCAACTGCCCTAAACCAAAATTCGACATGACAAAATGTAAAACGTTGTTAGAACTTGACAGCATATTTTATAAGCACGATATAAATGCAACTATTCGTCTACATCAGAATGCAACACTACCATATCAATAACTAGTGTCAGGTGGATTACAACTAAAACAATTTTATATATGTAGGTATACATATTCTGTTTGCAAATTTTGCCTGTCACTTTTCATTTTTTTATTTTCGACGATAGAACCTCTTAATTGTGTTCTTGTAAAAACATTCTTTTTATCGTGCTCTAAAAGGACTCTTCCGTAAGCGCATTTTAAAAATGGTTTGTTTTAAAACGCAAATAAAAAACCGCTGCCAATTTGTCAATCATTGGCACGTGACTTCCTCCAAATAAAATGAATTGTTATCATTCATTAAATTTTCTTTCCTTTATCTAATAAAAAAAAACTTATTTACAACTGTCCAACAAACTTGCCAAATCTATAACAAAATACTAAAAAGTTACTAAATTTCAATTCAATTCATTCGCTTTTACTCCCGTTATCGGGAAATCCTAAAAATCACTTTTATTTCTTTTTCTTTTTTCTCAGACTGACACACACACACACACACACACACACACACGCGCGCGCGTACGCGCACACGCGCACACACATACAGACATTGACAAAAACACACAAAGCGAATTTCTAACATTTTTTTTAGAGAATTTTTTTTTACTATTACAAATTTACTGTGAGGAAGCAAAAAATGTTTAAAAATGAACTAATTAATGAGTCTAAAATTTCCAGTAGGATAAGTCATATATTGCGGCCGGATAAAATTTAACAATCTCCGGCTCTCGCGCACTTTTATCTCTCTTTTCAGCACCTAGCGGAGAATTTATTAACGCGTCGTTGGCGGACACAGTATAAGGTCTAGTTTTAACGAGCGACTCCCCATCGCCGCCCAAATGGAAATATATATCTTCCACTGGATGCACTTATCCGTTCTTGGCTGACGCCTACACGTACGAATTAATGGCTTCGTGCGCGAAATCCCGGGCTCGCGTCGTTCGGTCTTGGCCTCTTTTTCCCTCTTTCTCCCTCCTCTTATTTCTTTTTTTCTGCCTTTTTTTTTTTTTATTCAACCTACAGTCGACGACGACACCGATAAATTATCCGGACGATAACGAGGTACAGTGCGTCGATATCAAGTCTCCGCGCTCGCGGACCTCCCTTTTTTTTTGCGCGCGTCGCTATTCTTTCTCCACGGGCCTTTTCCGTTTCGTTCCACCGCCGGCGCTCGAATATCAATCTATCGAGCGGCTGTATATTTATTTCGCTGCAATCCGAGCTCTCCTTCTCCTTTTTATTCCGATTTGAATCGCTGCGATAATTATTTACGCGCTGGAAAAATTCTCGCTCGCTCGATCGGGCGAGGTTCATCGCGGCGGCGCTTCTTTATACGCGGAAAAGGGGGGGGGGCCCGCCGCGTGATTGCCGCGCGCGAAATCAGTCGCGAACTTTGAAAATTTCGTTTGCCGCGGCAGACGGGCGGGCTGCCTCTGGGGAAGGAGGAGGGTCGAAACTTTTCCTCAAAGACCCTAAATTTTGCGGAATACGTCGGCGAGCGACGGGGGGGGAAGGCGTCGCGCCGCAATCTCTATCTCGCCGAGCGATTTGTCACGCGCTTCTCATGCAAAGAGCCCCTGCGCAAGCCGCCCGCGCGTAAGAAGACGGATACACCTTTCAGACGTGGGTAAAACGCCGCCGCCGCCGCCGCCGCCTCCACCCCTGCACGCGTCTCGTGTATTTTTCTTGTTTTTCTCGTTTCGCCGCGCGGATTGCTCCACATACCCTGGCGTTCGCCTCGTCTCGCTTTTTTATTTTTGCGTAACTGTTTTTAGTACTTGTTACAGTGTATATTCTTCTTTTTTAACCGCGAGCTATATAGACATAAAAAATGGAACAATTTTTTACAGGCTGCCTTCGACAGGGAAGGCACTTAAAACCGTAAGATATACAATGAAAACTGCAAGAACATTGTTGAAAATTTTGTAAAGATTTTGATTGGTTATTGGTATATTTTTAAGCGGCTAAAACACGTTTCAGTTCTACTGGTCCACATATTGCATAGAATTTCACCACGTGGTAGTCATACGACGTTTTATTCTATTGCCATTAGAAGCTGCATAGCGCATGTCTGACCATGCAGCGTCTTATTCTACTGATTTAGAAGTCGTAGCCTACGATCGACTTATTCTACTGCGCTAAAACTCTCAATAGTATTTGCCTGGATATATCACGACATATTGTAAAGTATTTGACTGTTTTAAATTCGTTAAAAGAAATATAAAACATATAAAACGTATAAAACATTACTGTAGAGTATGGCTCGACATAATTATACTGATATTAATCATGAACAGAAGTATTGATAGTCATACCTAATAACAAGAAGTGTTGTCCATTTTTATTAGTACAGTTTTACCAAGGTTATTTATGTGTATCTAATTATACATTTTTTAAATCTATTTATTTACTTTTATTTTTTATATCTTCAATTTTTTTTAATGTTTTTACTCGTATTACAGAACTTCCAGGTCGCGCGCGTGCATACAGCCCCCGACTTCGACTCGCACCGTCGAACCGCAAGAATAGCGAATCAAACACTTTAAACGAACACTCATTAGAGTATGCACGTACGCACCGCTCGTGTTCGCAGGGATATCGCATGCTTTCCGGCGGGGGCCGCAAACACGTCCGCGCCCCGGGGTAATTCGGACGTTTGCATGGATGAGGCTTGCTCTCGTCACTATCCCCATCCCCCCTTCTTTGAACGATCTCTGAATTATAAATCTGAATATCGCCCCGGTTGAGGTTCCGAATCCCATCTCCAGTCTTCTCGGTTGAAGTTTAGCGCAGCGTCGGACGCTGCTTGTGAATTTGCAAGCTCGCTCTTGCGGGGGAAAAATTGAATCGAACTTCCTTATTGTCTGCCACGTCTGTCAATAACTTCAACGTGTTTTTCATATTTCTGGGAAAGGATAGACTTTCCTTTTTACGAAAGTGAAAAAATAAAAGAAAGTTATACTCGTGCCTATGTATTTACACTGAGAGAGTTTTCTCGTAAAATTTACGGTGGCAATCCTGTAAATTTTTACGGGGAAATTACCGTAATATTTACCTGAATCTTGGACGATTTATCAAGTTTTATAAATTTTACAAAAAAAGCTCTGTAATTTTTACGTGATAATCCTCGTAATTTTTGTAGGGGTTTTCTTGTAAAATTTACGAAACTTAGTGAATCGTCCAAGTTTCAAGTAAAAGTTAGTGCCCATCTAATACTTTTAAACACTTATTTAAAATCCAGAAAACCTATACTAAATTTTAAATAAATTTACTTTTAACTTATTATTAAAAAACTCGGTAAAAACTTTTAAAATTGTATTTATTCTTCAAAACTGTAAAAAAGTAATTAAAAAAATTTCTCGCATCTTTATTTTTGTAAAAAAAGAAGAGATGCAAGAAATTTTTGTAATTACTAAGCAACATACGAAACATGTAAAACGTATAAAAATCACAGCAATCATAAAACTCTATATTTGTAGAATTTCTACTATTAATTTTTAGAATCTAATTATTTACGTATATAATTTTCTGGAAAAATAAAATCAATATAAAATCTTGGTCTTGTGAAGTACTAAATTTCAAACAAAATTTCATCCGTTATGCACAAAAATGTGTCTCTGTTCGACGGTCGCTCGGAATAGTGCCGTTGTGGAACTTAATTTCTCATAAGGCGAGTTGTACGAGCGTATTGTGTATTTCTTTAATTTTTGCGAAAAGTTAGATTCCCGTCGCGTGAATAGGGACGTGAAATTGCTTCTATACGTCGCAACGCCGAAAGTTACGACTGCACTGTCGCCGCGCTCTACGTTTCGCATAATAAATTCCTCTGGACTTTTAGTTAGAGTGCGCAGTTTTGGACACTTCATGTACGGCCCAAATTTTATTCCTCTAATTGCCGCGGTGGAATTTGAATTCTCGCGACTATTGCTGTCGTCTATCACCGACACTGTTTCCCCTCCGCGAGAATAAGAAAATGCGCTTTGATTGTATACGCTTTAATTTAAAAAATGAATAAAAAAATTCACCGGCTCAATTATTCGTAGCTATTAAATAAAGTAAAAATCGAATTTGAACGAAAAACAAAGTACTTTTCAATTTTTCGACGTAAACTAGTATATTTCGGGCTCTCTGCGAAGACAAGAACATTTCGTGAGATCTTAGTAAAAAATAGTACATTCCGTGAGATCTTAGTGAAAGGAAGTACATTTCGTGAATCTCTTCCAAGAGCAGCACGTTTCGGAAATTCCCTGCAAAGCAAAGTACACTTAGGAATTTCCCCGCGAAATGTATTTTCTCTTCGCAACAAAACATTAAAAAATTCAAAAGCAACGAGAAGAAATGACGCAGAGCATGAAGCATTCGTAGATATAGTTATACAAACACTACAAATTCAACACCAATCTACGCCTCTTGAACGCAACTCTCTAAATAAAAGTTAAATTAATGAAAAATGCATTTATATAATTATGCAAATACACTAACAAATATACTAAATTTACTTGAAGTTAGTGTAATATTTAAAGCCAATTAATATAGTAATTAAATTTTAAAGGTTAAATTAACTGTTATATGTAGTTGTCAAAACTAAAAATTCTTATCATCCTTTGCACATAGAGTCTCATTTTTGAACGAATAAAGGAAATTCGGTAGTCTGCTTTCTTTTATACTATAGACGTGGAAAAAAATATAAGCGAGTGCAAAGCACAGGCCGACGCCTTCCTCCCAGGGGGCGCGCATTTAAATCGTCGCTTCCTCGGCCACTAACCGTTTTTCCTACTTTCGCTCGCCCCATTTCCCTTAATTATGAGAGAACAACAACGCGAAACGGTCGTATAAACGATCGGCGAGAGGCGGAGCGTGAAAAAAAAAAAGAGAGAAGGAATAAGGCGCGCCAAGCGTCCCCCATCCCAGCCGCTGAACATTTTCTCCTTCAGCACCTGCCTTCTTCAGAACCTCTCGCTCCTTCGTCTATTCCTGGATCTGCCTCTCTCGCCGTTCCAGGCTCTCTTCTTTATTTTTACCGCCCGCGTGCGGAGCTCCTCTAAGCGAGACCCGCGCAGTAGACGCGGCATTACTGCTTCGTCCCCTATTTTTTTTCCACACTGCCAGTAGCCGCGTTACCGTCGGTTTATTTTTAGTTTCCGGGAATTTAGCATCCATGCATCCTTAAGGTCGTATAAAACTTGTGGTTAGGTGTCTGATGAGTTAGTGTAATCGATATTTCTTTTATAATTGTATTTTATTAAATAAATGGAACCCTATTGAAAAATCTCACCTGAGATCTCATGCCAAAATCTCATGTTACTTATATAAAATTAAAGTTGCACTGTAACCATTTACGTGGCACTACTTAAAGAAATATTTCGTT
>JAWWEN010020595.1:0-19154 GCA_035582955.1 Sycophila texana | reverse complement strand
GGAGGTTAAAATCCAATATCAAAGTATATAGAGGCGCGCGCTGCGGCCTCGTAGGCAAGTCGTTCTTCGAACTTATATATACTTGCCTCGAGGCGCTACCGCGCCTCTTGATCTGATATTGGTTTAAATGTCATTAGCTACTGATTTACTTTTGTTTAAAATGCTATACTGTTCCAGGCGAAAATAAGTTGCAGCCAATAAATGCTCCTGAAATTTTCTGCTTTATTTTTAACGATTGAAAATTATTTTAGCGGATTCGTAAGTCGATTTTTCGTCCTCTGTTAATAAAGAGAGATCAATTTAGAATGATTTTAGAGCGATTTAGTAAAAATTTAGAACAATTTTTTTTTTCAAAAAGGTCCATAAATTAAAAATTAAAAATTCAGATACATTTTTTAAAATTGTCAATTCGCATAGGAGCTTCAAATATTTCTTTAACTTGCATTGATTAAAAACCTACAATGCGAGTTAAAATTTAAAGAACTTGACAAAACAATTTCTTTTTTCAAAAGGTCCATAAATATTAAAAATAAAAAAATCACATACAGTCTAAACATATCGTCGATTCGCACAGGACTTTGAAATATTTCTTTAGATTTTTTAAAAATACAAGAACGACTTATGATTCATTAGCGAGTTGTACGTATTAGCATCGTGAGCACAGAACCTCCTTTGAAATGAGCGCAAAAGAAGAGCCCGTCTGCCTACCCCTTGTATAGAGAAGAAAAAAAAGAAGAAAAAAAGAAGACGGGAAAGGCCCCGCGCGGAACGGCAGAGTGGGAGTCGCACAGCTGGGACTGAAATAGAAGGGGACTCGGCGAGAGATGCTTGTGTGTTCATCCTTTCCGTTTCCCCAAGCAAGTAGTTGGCGGCTAGCTCTCGTCGGACTCGCGGACTCATTCCTTAATAGCCCATTTCGCACTTGAATCGCTGCTGCTCCTTCTTGTAAATAAACGCCAACTCCGACAGGTAACTTTATTTCTTTTTCCGTTTAAATGGATAATTCTTATCGTCGCTGAAGTTCGGACTCACGGTCGAAGTTTACACGGTGAATCCCTTTTTGCCATTTTATTATGTTAGAAGAAAGCTGGAGAATTTCGGTTTAGCAGAAACATAATTAACTATTTGCTTTGCGTTGCGGCTTGTGGCGACGAAGTTCGTACTTGGGGCCTGGGCGAGGAATGCAGGAGGAATCTCGTTATCCGCATTACCGTTATGTTTTTCTGGAGGACTTGATATTTCGAAGAGGTTTCCTAAAACGTGTCATTTAAATTTTTAATTAGGTGCAATATTAATTAACGAGAATCTTAAGAGTGATTTAAGCAAAAATTTATTGTATTAAACTGAAGGTTTTCTTTACGAAACTAAACGTTAAATAAGAATTAAGCAATTCATTATTATAAATATCACAGATTTATGAGTAAATTTCGTAATCGATTTACTGACATTTATTACACATTTATAAATAATCAAGAACCCGTTTTGCAACACACGATTAAAATTACCCAATTTTCATAGTCAATTCAATTCGCGGCGCTCACGTAAAAACTAAGATAAAAAGGCTCCGAGTATTATAATTATATACAAAGTTAAAAAGCCGACAGGTAATTTATCCCATTGAGTTCGATCGAAATAAAAGAGGAGCATCGACGTAACTTGCGAAAAACGATTATACAATGAGCGATCGCGTAGCCACGCACGTGCGGGTATGCGTTACAAGGACCGGCTCCGACGACTTCGACCTCGGTGACCTCGAAAACGGTCCTCCGCTGGCGTGATGCAATTCCGGTAGACTCGTAAGATCTTATACGACGACCTTGAACTCACTTTCCTCGGACGTGCGATCAAAGGATGAGCGTCCATTCACCTGCGCGCCTGATCCTCCCCCCTCGGACTCGTTTACAGACTTTACTTTAAGTAAGGGGAGTGTACGTGCGCGAATACACGACTCCGCTCGGTACTTAGCGCACTCGCGTTTACGGCGCTGCATCTTTTCGCACAAATAAGGCGGTTAATCTTCTGTTTTACGCGGCGATGAAATGCTTAATGTTTGCAGAAAATGCCGCCGTTGAATTCGTGGAGAACGATATTCGTGACGGGAGGCGCCGGATACATCGGCAGCCACTGCATCGTCGAGCTCCTGGAGTCGGGCTACGATGTTGTGGCGATTGATAATTTTTCCAACAGCGTGGTAGAGGGCAAGGGAGAGTCGGCGGCTCTCAAGCGAGTGGAGAAGATTACCGGCAAGAGCATTCACTTTTACAACTGCGACTTGCTTAATAAGGAGAAACTGCAGGAAGTCTTCAACAAAGTAAATCTCGATCGATTGGTTTTTTATTCTCCTTCAAATTGATTTTTAACTTGAATGTGTGTCTTTGCCGTAGCATAAAATAGACTGCGTCATTCATTTCGCTGCTATTAAGGCTGTAGGCGAATCTATGCAAGTTCCTCTTCACTATTATAAGAATAATATTATTGGCGCTATTAATTTATTAGAGGTAAAGAGTAGATGCGCTATTTTGATTGTATAACTACTTACGCTTTTTATTAAAATATTTTATGCAACATGTTCAGGTGATGAAAGCTGCAGGATGTTTTCAACTAGTTTTTAGTAGTTCCTGCACAGTGTACGGAGAGCCGGAAATACTTCCAATAACAGAAGATCATCCTACTGGTAATATTACAAATGTTTATGGCAGGACAAAGTATTTCATAGAAGAGATGCTAATAGACATTTCTAGAGCAGAAAAGGTCATTTTCTTCTCACTGAATTTACGTTTTTTTAAAATTATATTTTTGGTAAATGGCTGAAGTAAAATTTATTTTCTAGAACTGGAATATTATTTCATTACGGTATTTTAATCCTGTTGGAGCTCATCCTAGTGGTTTAATTGGAGAAGATCCTACAAAGAAGTTCACTAATTTGATGCCATTTATTGCTCAGGTAGCTCTTGGTCAGAAATCTGAATTAACTATATTTGGAGGTGATTACCCTACAAAAGATGGAACAGGTAATTTATAAAATGTGCACTGAGAAAAAAAATCAGTTGAAACAACGATCCGGACGTATAAATACCGACAACTAATTTTTTACGTTGATTTAACTGAAATTGTATTGGTTTAATGAAAATATTGATTGTTCTAATGAGATGTTTAATTGTTTCAATAGATACTTCATTGTTTTCAACAAATTTTTCGTTCAATCAACGAAAAAGTGGTAGTTGCCTGTATTTATACGCGCAGATGGTTGTTTCAACTGAATTTTTTTCTCTGTGTGATTTAATATAATATGAAAAGCAAAAAACGTTTTCAGTAATTAATGGGTAATTTACATTTCAGGAATCCGAGATTACATTCATGTAATGGATTTGGCTTCTGGACATGTAGCTGCCTTGAATGCACTGCACAAACAACATTCCAGAATCAAAATATACAATCTTGGTACTGGAAGTGGTGTATCTGTACTTGAACTCGTAAAAATTTTTGAAAAGGTCACAGGAACTTGTGTGCCTTATGTAATCAAAGAAAAAAGAGAAGGTGACATAGTATCAATGTATGCAAATACTAGCTTAGCTGAAAAAGAATTGGGTTGGAAGGCTAAGTTCAATGTAGAACAAATGTGTAAGTAAGAAGAGTAATTTTAGCTCTTACTTTTTATTTTTGGTCTCAATTCTGCTTCATAACATCTCTTTTGCAGGTAAAGATTTTTGGAGGTGGCAAACAATGAATCCAACTGGATATCGAACCCCTTACAAAAATGGAAATTCTGTTTAATTATAATCATATATTGTGTGATGCAGATCAAAAGATAAACTTCATGTGTCAGTATAAAACCAAATGATATAGCATATAATTTTTAACATATCTTCTAATTACATACAATTTTTATAAATCTTAATTAAAGTTAAAAATGTTAGTCTTTTGCAATGTATAAAGCAAGATTTCTCTTTTATTAAAAACTAAAAATCATACCTTTTCATTCTTAGAATAACTTAAGCATTTTCATTTTCTGTAGAATATAAGGAAATATGTTGAAATCTCAATACTTCTATACCCCAAGAAGTCCAGTTTGGTAATAAATATCGAGCAAAAATTTCTATACATTTTGGATTTGCTGGTAAAAATGATTTTAAAATTTCTAAAACAAACAATAAATAATGCCATAATAAGTAAAAGTTTTATAATATGTATACTGCAAAAATTCATTTGAATATACCTGTAAGAGGAGGTTTGTGAGAATGAGCTGCACTTGGAATACTCAAAATAAGTTTTTTATCAGGTAGGGTACAATGTACATTAGAAGATTTCACTCCAAACAAAATTTGTTCATATGGTTGTTTTCCATGCTGATCATTACAGTGACAAATAGATTCTCCAGATTGAGTAATCTGAATATTAATTAAATCAGACATTGGCAATAGTTTTCTTATTCAATATTTATAATGATAAATTATATTTTACCTTAAGCCAGTACCATTTTGCTTTAAATGTAACATTCCAAGCTGGAAACATTTGTTCTAAAATACTTTTTATTTGACTAGAAGAGTTAGTACACCAAACTGCAACTACTCCATTTGAACTTAAAATATTCCCTACAGGGATTTTTGCAAGTTCCTCATTATACATCATTTGATAGCTGTGAATAATTAGTAAAACATTATTCATAAATTTTAAATTAGCATAAATGAAATTTGAAAAACATTTAAAAATTTACCCGCTTTGCTTGAACTTTTTATTTTTTCGCCGTATTGATTTATTCCACCATGGTGGATCCAAAAGTACCAAATCAAAGTAGCTCATATTGAATTTTTCATTAAATAGACGTATATCATAACAATAAAAGTTACAATTTTTAGGAAAGACATAGTTCTCATTTTGAAATTCGGTAACAATTGCAGTGTCCTTTTTATTACTCCCTTGGAAATCAGTAATTATTTGCTTAGATTCTAAATAAAATTTTTTTGACTCTAATCTGGATTCTGTATTGCCATCCCTAATTATGTTTGAGAACAATCTCAAATTCTTTGCATCTTCAAGAATTTTTTTACTGGTTTCTTCAACAAAAATATTCTGAAATAGATAAAATAATTTAAAAAAATTGAATAAACTAAATTAATATTATACTGTAATTGTAAAAACCTGTTCTAAGATTTCATCAGGCAATTTTTCAGAATTCTTTTTTCTTTTCTTTTTTGAACAGCTCATGTCGCTATCACTTTTATTCTGACTTTCTATTTGATTTTGACGTAGAAATTTTGAATTAATATCGAACAATTTTGAATTAAATTTAAGTGATCTACTCCCACTGGCATCTTCTACATTCTTGTAAATACAATGGAGATAATCCAGATGGGAAATTATCCAACCATCATCAGAAGCAAATAAGATACTCATTTGAAACTTTGACACTTGTTATTCCTAAAAGACTGAATAATAAATTTAAATTACATTTTATTTTGTTGTTATATTGAAAAATATTTTTGCTTTAATAATATCTAAACGAACTTCCATTTTAAAGCAAATACTAACATTTAATATTTGTCATAAAGATCAATACACTGCTTCTCCTTTGTTAACGTGTAAGTCTTCGCTCAGACCAGACTTCATGATTTCACGGCCACGTAAGTATAAGCATACCCTGCACCTGCAACGTTACCATAAAACAAAACAAAGTGTATAAAATAAAAAAGAAAATGTACCGTGAGTCCAGAAAAGCAAGTCTTAAAGAACCGAAGAAAAACTAACAGAAGCGCCGCTATTCCGAGCTCCTACCATTTCCGTCAAGGCAAACGCGCTCGCAATCTCGATTTCTCAGGAAAAAAAGGCGGAGAAAATTGTAATAGCTCTAGGGTCGACATTGTGCTTCGCCGGCTTTGCGACATATAGCCATCGCTGCAGGTCAGGTTAGTCCCTCCGCCGTCACGTGTCGCCGTTGGATCGCCGGATCGCCGCTCCGGACTCGTCCAATGGCCAGCGCAACGTCCCTCCTCGATTTCGCCGCCATGAGAATGCGACCTCCCACCACGGCACCGCCACGATAGCGCCGAGTGCATCGTAATTCGTATTATAGTAGTGGATACTTGGACAGCGGCTCTCCAAGCCGCCAAGGCAAGATTGCGGTGTGTGTGCAGGAGCCTGCAGTGCACAGGCACGTATCTAAGTCAGAGCCCGCGCCGATACTCCGATAACTGCACTCGCTGCAGCGCCCGTCGCGTACATTGCTGAGTGTGTGTGCGCGCGCGCGCCATCGGAGAGCCAAGAGTGCACCGCCACAGCGAGGAGAGCCCCTTTTCTCCGACGTCCGGCCGCGAAAAGGCGGAGCGTGGCGTGCCCTGCGTGAGTGATCGGCCCACCGAGTCGAGGGAGTATATAGCAATAAAAACCGGGGGGAAAATCGTCTGATAGGAGGTGCGCTGCCCTGATCGTCTCCGCTCGTCGTTCGTCCTCGAGCGTATATATCGGGTGCACTCGTCGCCGGGGCGAAGTTGCAAGATGCGCTTTGCGCCGAGTATCTGAGCATCGCCGTGGACACGAGTGCCGGAGAGAGTAGAGCGAAGAGGAAGGCGCAGCCGAGGGGGGGAGATTTCCCAGTGGCGACGGCTACCTCGAGAAGACGATGTGATCGCCCTGGGGGGGCCGTCCACTCCCGACTTGACTCTTCTTGTTGAATTTTCCATCCCAGAGGAGACCCGGTGAGTCCCTTTGTTTTACTTATTTTGCTTTTGGAGGGCGTACGGTTTCATCATCGGGAGAAGCCAGTGCTTTAGCCGTGGTCTTTCGCACTTGCATTTTGGCTGGGCTTGGAAACTTGTAAATATTTGCACGTGATCCGAGGAAATCGAGTTCAATGTTTTTCCATTTAAGTGCGTCTTGCGCGCTTGGTGTGTGCAGCGTGTGTGTTCGTTTTTGGTTATCGCTCGCTGAGCTCTGGCTTACTTTTGAACGGAAAATATTATGTGTTTACTTTATATCGATACGTTGTATTGTATCGATTTGTACGTTTTTAGTTTTGGAGGTTAAATTTTTGTAGACCTAAGATTCTTAGCTATTGGAAAAATCTAATTAAAAGCTCATTAAGAAGTATTTAAATGCTAATTTCTGAGCTGATTAACTTTGTACCTTTTTTAATTTCAGTCTTTTGAGATTCTGCCTTATTAATGTCTTTATTTGTTCCATAGAAGTCATTCGTGACTTGGTTAAATTGCAAACATGGAGCAGCATGAGGGGGTCTACGAGCAGATTATCGAAGTGAACAATGCGAATCAAGGAGCAGAGTTTCTGTCGCATCAGTTAGTACAAGAAATTGTGATTCAGAATGACAACAACCAAGATGTTATGTCTGGTATAGAAATTATGTTGCCGAATGATTGTGTTCAAGATCAGTGTAACAGTAATGTTGTGGTATCCTGTAATGCAGATGGAGTACCAACTGAAAAGCAAGTAGAAAATGCAATATTGAATCAAGAAACGAGTACAGATGAAAATGCAACTCAAAAGAATACTCCAGTAAATAATGTTGATGATAATACTACCAATTACAGTGAATGTTCTAAAGAGGTTGGTAAAAATTTTATTTTGTATTCTTTTATTTTTCTTGTTAATTCAAATAAATTTTTCATTTTATAGGAAAAGATAGAAGAATATATTTTGCAAAATGAAGAATCATATCATCCAGAAAATTTTGAAGTGACTAATTCACTTGTATTACCTAATCCAGATATAGACAATAAGATAGCTATATCTGAAACAGTTGTGGAGACAAGTGAATCAACTCCTTTGGTGAATGATGGTGAATCTGTTCCTGATTTTTCTCATAATGAATCTACTGATAATCACAATGATGCAATTAATATTAAAACTACAGAAGAGAATGCAAATGATCTTGAACATAAAAATGTAGAAGATTCAAATAAAAAAGGAGACGAAGTATCAGTTTGTAAAAAGGAATTAGATTCTTTGCATTCTGTGCAAAACGAAAAAATTGAACCTTTGGTTTCAGAAACTATATCAGTAAATGAGGTGTTTAATGAAAAATTAGTGTCTATAGAAGAATCACATCTTGAAAATCATTCTTCTGAACAGCCCATAACAGAAGCTGATATATTAGGATTAGACAAAAGTGATGAAAGTATTAGAGAAGACAAGAATTCTATAGGAGTAGAATTTTCTGAAAGGGATGAATATTCAGTTATTGTATCAGAAGCTGTTGCCGGCACAAAAATTGATGCAAATTCGGATGATGTTGCTGTTCTGACAGAGTTTAGTTCCATGGACTATAATATGCAAGAAGAAATTACTGAGGAGAATGTAGAAGAAAATCATAATGAAACAATAGTTACTGAACCAATGGAAGAAAAGGTATCTAAAGCAGAAAAGGAGATTAGTGAAGAGAGCAAACTCATCAACACAGAAGCAGCTGTTGATGAAGATAAATCTGAAAAACTGATAACGAAAGAATTAAAAGCTAGCAATACATCATCTGAGTTGGCTGATGTGGTCATCAATGAGACCGATGATGATCTTGAGTTGCATTTGTCCACACAGTCTAATGACACTCATCGCAAAGTTATACAAGATATATTTGATGACTGGCAAGATGAAAACGGAGATGAAGAGAATAATCAGTTGTCCGCTAATTTCAAGGAACAACAAGATTCTGTAGAAATGGAACTGGAGAGTTTATTGAGTGACGGTGCCCAACAGGAACAAACTGTTTCAAGTACTAATTCAACTGAGCACCCTCAGCTAAGCAGTGAAAGCAGTGAAAGTACAGAGAAAAATGACAAAAATTCTCCTGGAAAAACATTAAAATCAGAGAAATCTTCAACAACCAAAAATGTTCATGAATCTCCCAAAACTGCCAACAAATCTCCTAATAAACAGTCTGCTAATGCTTCAACCAAAGGTATGATGGTCACAATTAATAACATGAATTAAAATTAGTATACAAGGAATTTAAGAATAATAGTTTGTTTAATTTTGTTTTTTTAAATAAGTTACACATATCTTATTAAGAAATTCAATATTACAGATAATTTGATTGGGCGATCACCAAAGAATGCCATTCAAGATTCGTCGGATTCCAAAGGAAAGTTGCAGTCGCCAAGGCCGGGTGTAAAAGTACCTGGTCTTCACTTGACCAGTCAAATTGCGACTGCGGCCGAGGTTAATGAGGTATTGAAGGAAAGACTTCGAGAAAAACAGAAAGATTTGGTAACGCCAAAGACCGCCGATATTGTTTTTGTTAAAAAAATATCTCAGCGATTGTCAAGTCAGCTGCTTTCAGCTGCCACTACCAATGTGCCTCCTTTAATACCTCTGCAAACTTCGGCTGCTGGAGACAGTGACAATGATAAGGCTAAAACAGTTGAATCGACAGCATCAGAATCAAACAAATCAACTGCTACAACGGATAACAAGGAGTTGTTGGCAATTTTGGAAGGTGACGTTGATCCCGATTGGTCTAACTTAAAGCCTCAAACTATTTCAGATGAAAGCAATAAAGAAGTCCATTCAGGTAGTTTAAGTTTATTTTATAATCCTTAGAAAATTTATTTCAAACTATTAAATTTAAATCTTTTACGTTATTATCTACTTTAGGGACGAAATTAGATCCAGTTACGGAACGGGAGTTGGCTTTAAAACAATTACTTGAATTGCCAAACATATCGACAAAGAAAAATAATGCTGTTGTGCAGAAGAAGAATAAGAAAAATGTAAAGCAAGTGGCAAATAAATCTACTGATGAGCAAGTGGAACCCAAGGCTGCTGGTGGCGATGTTATTAATTTGGACTCGACTGACGAGGATTCGCCTAAAAAGAAGAAAGCTTTGAAAGAAAATAATAGTCAAAATACACGAAGTAATAGTACACCCACATCCGTAGAATTAAATGTTGAGGAATCAAGGTCGGGAAGGAAGCGAAAGCTCACAGAAAAAGCGCGTGAACATGAGCTTACCGTTAAAAGGCAAAAAGTTAGCAAGGGTAAACCAGTAGAAAGTAAAAAGCCCTCGCAAGAGCCTGAAGAAACTGATAAGCAAAAGAGTCAAATCTCTGTAAAAACTGAACAAGCAGATTCAACTTCGTCTTCCACTCCAAAATCCAGTCAAAGCAAATCGGAGCTAAAGTCCGGAAAAACTGATGCGAAAGTGATTAAAACTGAACCTAAAGCTGGATCGATAAAAACTGAAACGGTGACGACTGGTGTCAAAGGAAAATTAGCTTTAAAACGTGCGAAATTAGGAGTTTTGAAGAAAGATGCGCCAATAGTTAAGAGGAAAGATATGGCGAAGAATTTGATCAAACAAAAACTGACTAGGAGAAGGGCTATTGCCCTGGCAAATTTGCAGGTAAATATACATCAATATTTAAGAAGAAAATTGTACAATAAAATAAAATGTTACTCTTTTTTTATAGACATCAACACGAACTGTGTCGCCGACTAAAGGTGTACCTGAGAAACCAACATCAACAACGCCTGGAACGAAAGCGAAAAAGGTGACAGAAATTGATAGGCTATTGCAAGATGAAGGTGTTGTGAATCTGTTATACAATGTGGAACAACCGGATTTGAGAAAGAGATTCGTGCCGATAACTAAATCGCAGAAAAAAGTGATGGATGTGGAAAAAGCAGAAAGGGAGTTGAAATTTAGGACTAAACTTGTGAGAAACGCAGTGCTAAGGTTAAGAAACTCTGGTGCTCCATCTTTGAAGATTTCACCCCGATCCAGAAGAAACACTGTATGTATTTTCTATTTTTAATTAAATTTTATATGTTTCTTTTTTATAATCATAAAATTAATTAATAGGCTGCATCGCCATCTGAACCATCTACTCCGCAATCAGAGAAAAAGGCGCACGAGCCAGTTAAATCTCAGAAAGTGCCAGCCTCGACGCCTGTTCCTTCAGACTTTATAATTCCTGCCAAAATACGAAATGCAGCAGACGCGTCCCGCATCATTCGCAGACATTCATCAAGTTCATTTTCCAGTGCCTCTGCAAGTCCACGAGTAAGTGTAGATCAACCTCCAGAACAGTTAAAGATTGAAGAATCCGAGCTACCAACTAAAACGAAGAGGAAATCTTCACAAGATACGACCGAAAAGGTGGATGTAAAAAAGAATAAAAAGAAAGTAAGTTATTAACTAATTGTTAAATTGATAATTGATCACTAAAAGAATCAACTGAATATTTATACAATTTATTGATAGGTCTCAGAAGAAAAAGAGGCGAAAGATAAATCACCTGAAAAGGAATTAGTAAAGAAAATGACAAGATCTAATGTTGCTTCGGCCGCAACAGCAGCAGCAGCAGCAGTGGTCAAGGCTAAAAACAAAAAAGTACCAAAAAGTAAAACATCTTCAGAGTCTTCTTCAAGTACTGCAAAATCTCCAGTTAAAAATCAGGAAGAATTATCGGCTTGCCTGGCAGAAGCGGCATCTGTTCTTTCTAACATTAGTGGTTCTTCTAGAGGAGCTAATTCTTCGATTAATCGCAAAAAAGGTATTTTAATACAGCGTCCATTACCTAAAATCAAACTACAGAGTATTTTAATATCGTGTCGTATTAAGTCTTCTTTGCTTACATTTAAATAACTATTTTCCTTATTTAACAGGAAGTACAAATGTTTCTAAATCGCAAATGGATGATGAAAAAGTAGATGGTAAAAAACTATTTAGCAATAAGGAAATAAATGTAAGGCAGCATGGACATCTTGTTCAATTAATACTTACACCATCGACTCCAATATCTGGAATAAGGAACGCTATCACGATTCAAGTGCGTATTGTTACTTTTCGAAGTTTTATTTGTAAGTCTTTTTCACTATTTTCTAAAACAATTGTTTTTAGGTAATGAATGAACTTCGAGAGGCATTATCCATTTTAAAGAATGATGACGATTGTCGAGTTGTTTTATTTACTTCGACGGGGACCAGTTTTTGTGAGGGTTTAGAACTCTCGTCTTTACTTCATTCTAATAAAGAAGAGAGAAAGACTCGGGCTGAAGAAATGTCAGACGCCGTAAAGTAAGTATCCGAAAAAAATTAAGAAACGAAGAGCAATCAATAAATTAGATATTTTAAGTAACATGTAAACGTTTTTTAGAGAGTTCGTCAGAACGTTAGCCTCGTTTAACAAACCTATAGTAGCAGGTGTTCAAGGAGCAGCCATTGGATTGGGGGTAACAATGTTGCCTTTATTTGATCTTGTGATAGCGAGTGATAAGGCTACATTTAGCACACCCTACGGTAAACTTGGTCAAATTGCCGAAGGAGCTGCTGTATTGACGCTGTCGCATAGTTTGGGTACTGCAGTGACAAACGAGTTGCTACTTGGTGGTAGAGTGTTGACTGCTAGCGAAGCACTAAGGGCAGGTCTTGTAACAAGAGTTTTGTGGCCGGACAGGTTTCAAGGAGAACTCTTACCTTCCTTAAAATCCATGAGCGAACAGTCTTCACAGGTAATTAAATAATCTTCTAATCTGAAGTTGAATTTTTATATAAAGGTAACATAGTTTCAAAAAATGTAATTTAATTTTCAGTCAATGGAAGCGACGAAAGCCCTATTGCGTCAAAGTCTTCGTGATAAACTAGACGCATCGCTGGATTCTGAAAGTTTGCTTCTCGTTCATCAGTGGTGTTCGTCAGAATGTCAACAGGCTATCAAAGCCTTTATTGAAGAAAAGGGACAGTGAACAAAAAACGTGGGTGATAATACAAAGTTATAAAGAAAATCAATTTTTCTGAAGACGGAAAAATCGTAAAACTTATTTACTAGTGATGTACAGCATGATTCGATGATGAGTGAATTACGAATTAAAAGATTACGGCTTATGTTGCCAAATACAATCATAATCGTATCATACAGTTAAAGTAACAGATTACGTTCTATTTTGTCTAGATTTTTAAAATGTTTATTTACAAAGATTTCTTTAATTGAGGTTTATCGGTCATTAACTAAGTTAAAATATTTATTTTTGAACGAAGAAAAATAAACATAGCAATAATAATCGAAGATTTTGTTTCGCGAAAAGTTTTGTCTTTGTTTTACACTATTTTGCACAGTTTCGCGTTATGTATGATGAATATGTACGTGTGATAATTATAAAAATTATCAAATTTGCAAATATTTGTAATGTAGATTCATCGGGGCTTTTACGAAAAAGCCTCGCAGTAACCCTTGGAACACCTGCAAATAAGCATCAAGTAAAAGTGTGCGCATGTGTGTGGTTCGCGTTTGCATCGAGCACGTCGGTGCACGATTTATTTTACATAATTACGATTAAGAAGATAAAAATTGTAAAAGTGACTACAGTAAAAATGGAGTATTTTAATATCATACTTTTAAGCTTAGGTACAAAGGCTCACTATGCGTAATAAGCATTCTGTCGACAATTTCCGTTAGTTAAACAAAAAAAAAAGTTTATTCTTGGATTTAAATCCAAAACTTTGCGACGAACTTGTTCTAATCGTCAAACATTTATCATTTATGTAATCTTAAGAGCTTTTGTTTACAGAAATATCTCTTGTTTAAAAAAGAGTTCTCTTTTTTTTTTTTGAATTATTTGTAACTCAATTTATTGAACATAAAATTGTTATTTTTAAGCACTCCTCTTGTATTGTCGATCTTTCGTTTAACCCCCTCGACGCCTCGATCGAAGCCGCGGACTCTCCGCTATTTTCAACAAGAATCGCCGTGCGAATATCCCTGGCATCGTTTCTATTTTTCGAGCGGGGAAAAGTCCACGGCGTCGTGGGCGTCGCGCGTCACCTCGCTCCGTTGTAAACACGCGCTGCGCGTCCGGCAGTCGTTCAAGGATCCCCGAGGCGCGCGTATACCGCCGAGCGGCGCGCGACCGATAAGATAAACCCAGCCGCTCATCCTCGTGCAATTAGATTCTCGACGCTAATCTTCCTTCGATTTCCGCCGGGCGCGGAGCAGTGTTGCCTCGACCCTTCCCGCCAACGGTCGTGGCTCTAATTTTTTATTTTTTTTTATTTTATTTCAACGCGGTCTTCTTTTTTTTTAGGCGGTCTTCGCGTTTCCATTCATCCATTCAGTTTTTAAAAATAGCTTGTTTACTATCGCGAATTCCGGGCGAGTGCGCGGAGTGAAAAGAGAATAGCGCTTGCAGTATATAACCATTAATCGCGGCCGTCGAGTGAAGAATAATAAAAAGTGAATCCTGCGGTGAGCGGAAGGATCGGAGGGAAGTAAACTCGTTTTCATCGGAGAAAGGAGGGAAGGAAAAAATCATTCCCAGCGAGAGTGAGAGGACACGGAATCGCGGAAGGATGTACGGGACGACGAGAGGTAAATGCAGCCGCGCGCATACAATGCGGAGAGAGTTTCACGCGTGTGGGCATTGTGCGCTCTTTTACATCGGAGCAAATGGTGCATCCATTGTCCGGCAGATCCGCGCCGTCGTAATTAGTTCCAGGTGGTTCATTGTCGGCTAATTTAATTTGACGCGCGCGAGGAAAGCCTTATTCGGGCCCGTTTACTTTGTCTCCCGACGACGTGCGAACGAGTGCGTATCTCTTTTTTTTTTTTTATCGTTTTATTATCGCTTCGGAGGATGAAGAAGAAACCCAGAGCTTTCTACTTCATTTCCTAGCAATAAATCTGTCGAGTCTTCTCAATCTTCTCAATTAGCGCTTCGTAACAAACGATGGCTGCTTTAATCATTTTCAAGGATACATTGAGTCACTCTGCTTTCAGATTGAATTCTTAGCGGAACTGTTTTAATGTAATATAATCTACTGCTCCAATTTTTTTTTTATTAGATGTTATAAAAAGAATTTGGAAAATTTTATTGTAAATTTTTTTTATGGCCGTTGCGAAATCCTATCCGAATAATCTTCGAGAGTACCTATAATGTAGAATTAAGAGTTCTCGCCGAAGCAGTATTTTAAGCTGGCAATAAAAATAAAATGTGTTTTTATTAGTTTCGCTTGAATGTACCTTTAAATGAAGCGAAACCTCGGGAAGAATGTTATAAAAGTTAAAAGAGAGAGAAGCGGAATTCGTGAACGGAATAAATAAGGAGAGGCTCCGTCTCGCTTTTTCGAGTGACTTACTCACCCTAAGAGTCGCGACTGAGGCCTTCGAGTCACTAAATACACACTTTCGACGCCTCCGCTAAAGATACACACCCGCGGACACTTGTAAAAATGTCAGCGGGCGAACGAGAGATTCGCGGCCGTCCTTTTGTGCGTCTGCCGGCGCGGGATATAGATTCGGAATGTCTAGTTTTAGATTTATAACGCAACGCAGCTCTAATACTCCCTTTAAAGCTCGCGATATTTCAATTTTAATATGCAATTTCTCCATCGAATGTTTTGTTTCTCATATAATTCACTCCTTATGTTTTTGTTGGAATGCCAAGATCCCCCCACGATCAGCCCCTATATATACAATTATTTTTAGAATTTGCCACTACTATTTTCTACTTAATTTATAACGCTAAACGAAGTTTTGCGCGTTTGTTTTTATACTTCGTTAGTCATGCCAGGGCGGGAAAAGCTTTTTTTTTTTCTTGAAAGAAAATTAAAAATAGACGTAGTTACGCTTTTCCGTTTGTAAATTAGAATAAATTAAATAATTTTCGTCGTTAGAATTAAATTATCGTCAGTAAATAGTCAAGAGACATCGCGTAATTTTAAGTATGTAACATATATATATCTCCAAATCAAATCGCGGTAATTCGAACGACTTGATTTTTGAGAAATCACCGCAATTAAAGATAAATTAAACGCTTGAGTATATAGATCTTATACGTATGCTATCTGCAATAAAATTTTATTTCACTTTCGTGAGAAGGTCCGTTGAATAACAGCGACGGCGCGCGCAAACGATAATTTGTTCATTCAGTACGCCATTAGGCTTTTATTTTAACTATTCATTAACTTATAAAATTACAACTCTTTTTATAGAGATTGACAATTTCCGCCTGGCGACTTAATGATATGGGAAGGACGAGCCTCGCCCAGTGTTGCACATTTTTTTTATTTTTACTCTATATATTATTATTACTTTTTTTTTAAGTGAAATTTACTATGCAGAGCCTCGGCTCTCGTTAAAAGCGCTTAATAAAATTTATCGATGTTGCGCTCCCGTATAAAATGCATTAACACATCGGAACGTAGGTACAAGGTATACCCAGAAGAGGGAGAAAAAAGTAGCAGCCAGAAATATACTTAACTTTGCGTTAGCGCGAGAAAGGGAAATATTAATAGATAAAAAAAAAAGAAGTATCAATCGGGTGCACACGGAGACGAGCGGACAACGGGATTATTCAGACTGATCAAAACGTTTTTCTTTTTTCAAATTGTTCGAAGTATTTTTATCAGGTATTAGTCACTCGGACTAATACAGATTTATGGGTCTACTATTGAATGGTTATATTTATATTTTCGTAGGATAAACTTCCTTCGTTTTTTTTTTATAAAATACAATATGATAAATAGTATGATTTACCGATAGCAAGATTGATTCCTCTTTTGCGTCAAAGTGGAATTTATTATCTACGATTGTTTCCGCAGCTATACAAGCTCGAAGTTCGAAGCCTTGCCTGGTTTTTAAAACAATTTTCCAGCAATTTTTTTTTCTTTTATAACCGACAACCGTAAGTCAGTAATTAACAGTTTTTTTCACTACCTATAAAAAAAAAAAAAAACAGCAATAAAATTCCACTGCAGACTATACTTATAACACCTTATATAAACTTTTTTCAATAAGATCATTTAAAAGATAAACGATCCTCAGAAACATTCAGTTCCTTGGATAAATCGCCATAAAATATATTTAATGATGGAAATTGGAAATGAATTTAAAATTTAATCGAAATGGACCGATTAAACGGATACGAAGAAATTGTCGAGCGCAAAAGTGCGTGTGGCCGGTGCAGCGCTCGTCGAAGGGCATGCATTTTGCGCTGCAGTTCGTCGACGGCGGCGCATTTAAATTGTTTAAGTCAGAGTCTCTCGCCGAGCTGCGACGTCTCGAGCGAGACGGTAAACGCGCGCGACTCGAGCGTGGAAGAAAGACGAGCTCTGTGGACGTATTTTTTTTTCTTCGCTCCTTTCAGCTCGATATTTTTATGCAAAACAAATCTCCATTATGAATCACTCTGCGTGAATCGTTCAGTTATTCGAGATTTTTTTTCACCCGGAAATCATCAAGATCGATTGATTGCGTTAGCTGTTTTATATAAATTTCAAATTTTTCCCGGTAGAATCGCATGCTGCAGCCATAAAGCGCAGTGCCAAAATCTTATATGAGTAATGCTCAATTGTTCAGTTGCGATATGAAGATTACATTATTATCTTCTTATCGTGGGTGGTAGATACAGATATGTGCTTATATACGTACGTAAAGTATATACATATAAAGTATATACACATTATATGTATCTTAGAAAAGTTCGTTGCACTCGATGACGACATTCGTGTATTAGTCAATCAATTATCGACATGTATAAATAAAAATAAGAAATAAAAAAAAAGTTCTACATACAATTAAGTATAATAGTAGGATAATAAAGATCCAAATATAAATTTTTATCGATGAATTATATATGTTATTATTAAGTAGATATACTGCGCTTTACATTTCTCAAATATTTTAAACTCGTATTCTAAATCTCAATTAATTTTGAAATACCCTAATTAATGAAAAAAAAAAAATGAAATATTCTGCAAAAATAATAAATTTCCGATAAAACTGGTGTAAACTAATCAACCGGTGTATATGCATATACCTATATACGACGCGCGTGTCTCAGAGCGCATGTGTGCACCGCACGAGGGCGAGAGAGAGACAGAGCGATAGGTGGAGTGTGCAGAGTGGGACGGCGGCGACGGCGCTCGGATAGGCCCGTGGGCGCGCGAGGCCATCTTGGCCAGTCATCGTCAAGTTCAACAATGGATGCGTTTCGTGCGTCCGGGGTTCGGGCCTCCTCGTCGCCGTTGCCGCCGACGCGGACCTGACGTTGCGTGTCGAGCGCATAGCCATGGGCACGCCAGCCGCGATGTCGCTCGCAGCCTGCAGGTAAACGCAGCCCCTTCAATCCTTCGTCTCGAGTAACCCCAAAAGCCGTTGATGGGGTTACTCGCCCTGGACAACTGTCGCGCCCGTTTTTTTTTTCATTATTTTTTTTATTTCAAAGTGTATGTCGTCAAAGTATACTTATACGCAGAGTCGATGCTCCGTTACGCGATCCAGTGCAACTGTCTAAGTTCCCGTTGGAAAGTATAATTGAGTAAAGCCTAAAGGTTGATTCGTATGCTGGTGCCAAATGATCGGAGGATGTTTGTCTAAACCAACGAGGATCGAACGTGCCGAAAATATCTACTCGTTTAGATGCCCAGTAGGTGCGTATGTACGAGCGTCTTGGGAAGCAGATTGGTAGGGGAGACGCGGCGTTACGATGCACGTGAGTAGCCGAGAGACACGCTCGATGTGTGAGAGGGACACTCAAACGTGTGTACGCGAGAGACGTGGACCTTTTTTTTCGGGGCCAGTCGATCGACCGACAGTGCCGCAGATGGACATGTTGTGTATACAGTTCGCGTGGGCGCGTCGTCTGCTGTAAAAGGGGAGCGCTTCTTGCGTGTATTGACATCAAGAGTACTCTGGCCTATCTATGTACTCGCGAAAAATGAAGTTTCATCGTTTTCTTTTTAAATTCGCGGCCTTGGAGTCGCGTGCGGCTTTGAAGGTTAGTGTTTTTTTTTTCTTCTGAATTCGCTCTGTGTTGAACGCTCGCGAGGAAATAATAAATTTTCTCCGATACTTACAAGTCGCGCTTTTAGGTCTTATCAAGTTCGGGCGATTGTGTTATTTTTGGAGCGTGAGTCGATTAGTGAAAAACTCTTGAGAATGTAAATGGGCCAATCGACCGGTCGCTCGGGGGGAACACCTTAAAAGAGTAAGAAAAAGAAAGGGTGTCGCGTGGCTGTGTGCGCTCGTGTGTGCGTGTTTGTGATATATCAAGGCGAACCTCCTGGCAGGGCCTTGTTTCACGTGGTTCACCTTACCTGTTTCGGTTTAGCGCCTCCGACGAATAGGCGCCAAGGAATATACCCTCGCCTCGAATTGAAACTCGAAGAACAATTTAAAAATTTGCAACGTCGCATGAAAATTTCTAGGCGC
>JAWWEN010020574.1:0-19167 GCA_035582955.1 Sycophila texana | reverse complement strand
GAAAAAAATGTATTTTCTTTATCTTTTTATTACAAAAACATATTTCAATTTCTGTCAATATTGATTGTAAAATAAAGCTTTTTTTTCACTGTACTCTACCCTTAAATTAACAAAGCCAATTGCCTAACTATAGAACGTAAAGAAATTTTTTTTTTTTTTTTAAGAAAATTCTCTATATCAGTAATTTAAAATTTAAACAAAGTTTTGAAACTTCTACAAAAATCATTCTTACCACACTGCAATTTGCAATAAATAACAACTCTACTCCAATCTATTCTAGTCTATTTTATTCTATTTCATGGAGATGGGAGCAATTACGCTTTACTCGAAGCACTCTATAAAGCTCTCGGTAAATCTCAATCAGACGCATGATCCAGACGGCAAAAAAAAAAAAAAAAAAAAAAAAATACATCGGAGCAGTGTGGGTTCCGCAATTGGTAAGCCTAATTAAATGCAAAAGAAAAAAGAGATCCGTACCTGCGTATGTCTATACATCAGCCGTGCCAGCACAATATCAGCGCGCATCCGTGAGAAACATTACTGAACTATCGAAGCAAATCTTATACGGTTGCGCAGAGGATCTCGTTGTAGGTCGATCACCTGTTAGCCCTATATTGGATCGTTTAAAGCCTTCACAGTAAAGAATCTTGTATTTTTTTTGTGAAGAAAAACAAAAAAAAATAAATAAAATAAAAAAAAAAACACAATGTGTGTAAAAAGAGTGACTATGCACAAATAGGATGCATGTAAATAAAAAATTACACACTTGATTTGTGTTACCTAAATGATTATCATTTTTTTTCACGTAAACAATGTTGTTCGATTTTAAACACACACATTTTATGTTAATTTTGTGACAGTTTTTTAACTCTGATTTTTTTGTTTTTGCTTCACCATTAGTTTTTTGTTTTATTAATTATCCAATTTAATTCAATAAGTACTATATTTTAGACTATAGTCCGTTGCACTTGTTATTAAACAAATAAGAATAAAATAAATAATTATTTTTCGTAATAATTCGAATAATATAAGTTGACTCGGTTTAATTTTTTACAAAGTAGATAATCATAATGTGTCGAAACGTAGAATTTACCCAAAAACTCAATTAATTTTTGTTTTAACTAGTTAAATTGAGCGCCTCATTATAGGAATTTTTAATACACGTAAAAAGGAACAGATATAAAGTACAAGAAATTGCATTGTTTGTATATCTGTATATTTTTTATTTTAGTTTATTTTACACCATTAGACGGGCTAAAATAAAAGCCCATTAAAAAAAAAAAACAAATAATAAACATTAAAATTAACTTATAACTAAATAAGAGGACTAAGAAAATAGAGATTAAAGTGAAGGGGCACAGTGCAATTCTAAGATACCAACAAAAAAGGAAGCTAAAATTTCATAGTGTATGAGCGCATATATTAGGAACAACAAGGAACAAGCACTTGTTCCTCCTTGTTCCTGACATATATAGATATCAAAACAATGCAATTTCTTGTACTTTGTATATCTGTTCATTTTTACGTGCAGAGCCCCTTAGGCTACGATCTTTCTCTCTCGACATTCAATTTCTTTTCGAAAATCAAAATCGAGTTCGAAATTCGAGATCGAGATAGCAAAACCGATACCTCTAGTCTTATATATTATTTTTAGAGTTTATAAAAATGTAGACAATTACTCAGTGATAAGTAACTAAATAAATATACACATGCACATATATCTATATACATACATATCCAGTCGATAAAATCCATCAACCCATCGGCGCACTCTATAATATACAATCAATCAATCCTTCGATCGTTCGCGCGCCTCCTTATCCGCGCGATCGCCGGCTGGACTTTGCCGCGGCGCGCTGCACTCGCGGGGCGCCCCTCTTCAAAAAATTTCGCGGCAGCTGCACCAGCTCCTCCTCGGCCCGAGGCTCGTCCTGGCAGCGACCAGCACCGAGAGCGACTTTCGCCTTTTCCTTCGACTTATCCGCGCCGTATCCGCCGTATCCGGCTCCGAGGAGTACCTCGACGCCCGGCGCTCTCCTTCTCGCGCGGGGCCCTCCCCCCCCCCCTCCCCCCCCACAAAGCAGGCCGCGGCGGACCTCCCGAACCCCCGGTGCTGCGGTGCCTGGCCGCTGGCAGCTGCGATGAGCCCGCGACTCGCTTCCGTCTGGGCCTGCGGCCATTTTTGCGCGGCGGCTATATAAATGCGGCCGATGGGCCCGGAGGAGCAAGCACACGCGAGTTGGACACTGAGCCGTGAGCGCACACTCCCCGAGCGAGTTCGGACGTCGATTTTTTACGCCTGCTTGTATATACATTTGTATATAGCCGCATCGCCGCAATGAGAGCATTCATCGTAAGTAGCCACGCCGTCGGCGACTACGAGCCTCCTCCGACGATCTTCTCTCGTCGCAAGTCTGCGTTTCGTCGGTCGGAACACGGAACTTCCGCTGTGAGGCGCTAGATTTTCGCGCCTTGTGCTTTTTTTTATTTGTTTTCATTTGCAACGATAAAATTGTATGAAAAGTGCTGTCGTATACATAGTTGGTTTTTTACTATTTTTCGTTTGTAATTTTGAATTTTAAAAAGATTTTCGAGGATCGATCGCTTATTCGGTGAAATGTTATGCCTCGGATTATTGAAATTGATTCGCAGTGAGGCGCTAGATTTTCGCGCCTTGTGTTTCTTTTTTTTATTTGCATCGATACAATTGTAAAAAAAAAAGTGCTCTCGTAGTTGTTTTTTTACTAATTTTCTTTTGTAATTTCAATTTTTTTAATTTTCAACTCGATCGCTTATTCGATGAAATTATGCCGCGCGTCGAATCTCGCGGATTATTGAAACTGATTCGCAGTGAGGCGCTAGGTTTTCGCGTCTTGTGTTTTTATTTTTTGCAACGATAAAATGCGTTGTATAATCGTCTAAAAAAAGTGCTTTCGTAGTTGTTTTTGTAAATATTAATATTATTATTATGTTTTAATTTCAATTTTACAAATATTTGATTCGATCGCAATTCGTTAAAATTATGCCGCGCGCCGAAACTAATTCGCAGTGACGTGTGTTAGATTTTCGCGCCTTGTGTTTTATAAAACGATAAATTGTACGGAAGTGCTCTCAATATAGTTTTTTTTTTCATTTTTTTTTATTTTAATTAAAAAGAACCCATTCAATCGCTTTCGCTGAAATTATGCCGCGCTCCGAAGCTATGCTGGATGGTATTTACGCGCAGTTTGATCATCAAGAAATCAGTGGCTGAATTTGTGAAATTTAAATAAAAAAGAAAATTAGAAACTAAAGGAATGTCGGTGATGCCGTTGCGTCAGTTTGAGGAATTTTCGTAAATATATATTTATAAATAAAGGATCAGCTATATTATATACATGTATTTGTGTATATAGGAGGTGCGCCTACATCGCAATCCCGTTTTCTACCGGAAACAATTAGGGTCGGTGCGCGCAGCAGGTCGGCAGGTCTCGGCGACTCGCGAAAAATAATTCACTTACTTATATACATATATACATATATATATAGAATGAAATATAATAAAAGTTTACTGTAAATTGCACTCTCTAAACTGGATTCAGTGAAAATTTCACTAATTTTAAAACAGTTGCACGATTATGACTGAAAATCAGTGAAATTTCACTAATTTTAAAACAGTTGCACGATTATGACTGAAAATCAGTGAAATTTCACTATAATTTGCAGTAAATATTCACTAACTTACACGTGGAGAGAAAAGATCTACTGACAAATTGCAATAGTCAATTTTAACGTCCTCGAAGAAAAATAAAAGCACTTTCTTGTAACATTTACGAGAGTTATAACAAAATTTGTTACATTTCCAGCAAATTTTGAAAGAAACTATTTTAATTTTTTCAACAGTATATCAGTTTGCATAAGAACATTAAAATAGACTATTGCAATTTTTAGTATAGAGAATCTTTCTCCGTGCAGTGATAAGTGTGAAATTATTAGTTTTTCCAGTTTTTAATCAATTAATTTATAATTTTCTATTTTAGATTATTAAATCCGTATCATAATAAAATAATGAATACAAAAAGTAGAATAAACTGTTTTAAAATTAGTTGAATTTTCACTAGATAAAATTTAGAGAGCATTATTTAAAAAATTTTATGTATTATTAAAAAAAGACATTAAAAGCCACAGCTACTTTGAATCTAACATAAAGGAAAATTATTGCGCTTTTATGATAAATCAGAGTCATCTCGTAATGACTATAAATTATAAGATTCAAAAGTAACTATATCTTGATACACTTTAGAAGTGATACCATAAGAAAAAAGTGATTTAAAATTACTGTATAATAAAAAAAATATTTACTTTATACCTACATATATGTACGTACGTACTGTACGATTAGCCGCTTTATATACAGCGCCGAGTGCTCGCGAAAGCGTTAAGCGTTATTGCGCGCGAAGTAGGAAGCGCGATTAGGAAGTTGGAGTTCGCGGAGAAAGCGTGCGCGCGCGCGTGCGGGAACAATCGAGTGCGGACCTCGGGGGAATGGCAAATTGATTGAAAAATTTCAAATTGACCGATTTCCCTTTTTTATTTACTTTTTTTTCATTTATTTTTTTATTCGTCACCATACGGACAAGTGTGTCCTTTTACAATAGCAAAGTAAAATAGTTATAAATGAATGGCGTACAACAAGCTAAATCTGTGTTGATTTTAAAAAAGGGCACACGTCACACATTTTTAGAAATCTAGATTAGAATAATTTTGTACTCTTTAAATGGTATTTTATTCGATTCTAAAAAAATTTGCACGTTATAAATTTTTTAGCAAAAAAGAAGAATAAAAAAAGTTGCTAATATCTCGAAATTATGAAAATTTGACTAGTGTCCTTTCTCAAAATTACCACAGAAATATCACACTAAGTGAAATTTCTACTAAAAAATGACCATATACTTTATAGTAAAATTTATAAAATATTATTGTAATTTTTCATAAGCATATAGTAAATTCTACTATAAAATATAGTAATTGGTTTTAGAATCAGTCTGAAAAAAATTACTGATTATCAGAGTCAGTCAGTCTGCAACTGACAGTATACACTATGAGAAATATTTTAGTAAAAAATACTGAGCTGTTTGAAAAATTATTAAACTTTTCAGTAAAATTTCTCAAAAAGTATTACAAATTTTTATAAAATTGCAGGAAATTTTACAATACTTGCAGCACAGCAAATTTTACTGAAAAGTTTAGTAATTTCTTTCGAAATGTCAGTCTGTGAGTGCTTTCTCAAACAGTTGAGTAATTTTTACTAAAACATATTCTCTCAGTGTACTAATTTTTAGCAAACAGTTCTCTGAGTGCAGCAAGTACTTATAGAATTAAGTTCTTCATCAATAATTCGCACTTGATGCAGATCTAATTGTGGGTTTAGATTCCCCAATAGAGTATATTGATATTACTAAATCTTTTTATCTTTTTTTTTCTTTTTACTTTCATTCCTTTTCCTTTTTTTCTTTTTACTCTAATAGCGCGCCACATTTTCAACGACGTTTTTTTTAACACGTTTTTTATGTCCGCAGATATATAAGACGTTTATAGGATGTTTTTTTGATCTTTTCCGGTCATAAAAACGTTTTGTGCTATTCGGATATTTTCATTCTTTTTCCTTCTTTTTTTTTTCTTTTTATTCTCATTCTTTTTCCTTCGTTTTTTCTTTTTCTTTACATTTCCCTTCTTCTTTTCGTTTTCTTTTCATTCCTTTTCCTTCTTCTTTTCGTTTTCTTTTCATTCCTTTTCCTTCTTCTTTTCGTTTTATTTTCATTCTTTTTCCTTCTTGTTTATCAATGACGACGCGTGATCCGTAGATTTTGACCCTGGCCGGATTGGCGCTGGCGCGACCGGAGCCACCCGTGGCCTCCTCGTACTTCCCGTCGGACTCCGGCAGCGGCGGTGGCGGCTACCCCGCGGCCCAGTACGGAGCGCCCCAGCAGCAGCCCGTCATCCACAAGCATGTCTACGTCCACGTGCCGCCCCCGGAGCAGCCCGAGTACAAGGCGCCGAAGTACGTGGCGCCGCCCCCGCCCCCGCAGAAGCACTACAAGATCGTCTTCATCAAGGCGCCGACCCCACCGACGCCGACGGCGCCGGCACTGCCGCCACTGCCGCAGCCCGACGAGGAGAAGACCCTGATTTACGTCTTGGTGAAGAAGCCCGAGGAGCAGCCTGACATCGTCATCCCCACGCCCGCGCCCACGCAGCCCAGCAAACCCGAAGTCTACTTCATCCGATACAAGACTCAGGTTCGTTATTGTGTTTGTATTTATGGATGTTTGCAGGTATTTCTAATTGGAGCAAAAGTGCGGGATCGTGCACTGACAAAAAAATTTGGCAATTTTAAGTAAATATTTACTTCAATATAGTACTTGTCAAATATTTCTTTGAAGCCACTAAATATTTCTTTAAAACTAAATGAATTTATTTGTTTCTAAATAAATTTAGTAGTTTCAACAAAATTATTAATTTATTCAAAGATATATTTAACAAGTACTACTGAAGCAAATATTTACTTAAAATTACTAAATTTTTCTCTTAGTGTATATATGGGTGATTGTCCGAGAAAGTGCACGTTTTTTTGTGCCAATTCCGTGGATTTTTCGTAAAATTAAAACTTTTTTTTTGTTTATAAAATGACATTTTTTTATATAAATAAAACTTAATTTACTTGAGAATGATAATAGAACTACAAATTGCGAGTTATCACCATTATCCAATAAAGGAGAGGCTTTTGGCTACCATGGAATTTAGACAAAATATTTATACGCTTTCTCGGAGAATCATCCATATATAAGAATATTCTGATGCATGGTTAATTAAAAACTTTGTGTTTATGACTTTCGATAGGAGATTATACGAAAAATTTGTTTGCACAGAGATGAAGGTTCTATAGTAAAAATGACTATAAGGTTTTCAAACGCAAGGACCGACCCGACTAATAAAAAATTTTAAAACAGTATAGTAAAATTTGCTAGACTTAGAGTAAATTTTGCTGAACTTGCAGTGAATTTTACTAGAAGTCTGATAAATTTTACTCTCTGTGTACTTTACACTTTTCATTGTGTTCTATTATTTTCATATGGAATAATAATTAATACAGAAAAATTATGTTCATAGTTAGGGACTATTATTTTACAAACGCAAAAATAATGTTCCTTTTACGTCTGTTCAATTCTAAACGTTGTTTCAATGTTTAGAATCGCATGGATTTTTAACACTGTGAATATTGTGAAATTGTTAACAGATTTTTGGGTGCATTGGAAAAGAAGAGACCCAACTAAAATCTTGTTGAATCCTACTTGCAAAATTATTTTGTTGATTTAGTTATTAATATTTACTTGAATTAAGAAGAAAAAATTTAGTTAAAAAATCAACATAGCTAAATATTTAGTCAATTAAAACTTTGATTGAATAAACTAAATTTTTAGTTAAATTACGCTCTGAATATGAATAAGTGAAATTCTACGTGATAGATGTATATTCACTTATATTCAAAGTAAATTTCACTTATTCATATTACAATTAAACGGTTTTATAAGGTGGGAGAATTTAACATAATTTTAGGTGGATCCACAAAAATTCTTTTCGGTGTAGTTTTACGTTTAGCAGGGATTTTGTCTACATAAACTCTGCAGAAATTTTTGTACGAATGTTCGAGGAATAAAATTCAGCATAAATATGCGCGGGAAAGTTTTGCATACGAATTAAATTTTGTAGCAGTGCATTAGAATTTATAATTTTAAAGAAATTTTTCGCCGGTACAAAACCGTGCAGAAATTAAGTCTGCGGAAAAATTCTGCAAAAACGTTCAATATGCAAACGATAAAAGACTTTTCTACACAAATTTTTTAAATTATATATTTATAAAAAGGAAAAACCATTCGCAACATTTTCTACGGGCAGAATTTTATTTCTTTGGCAATATTGTCTGCAAATGATTTTCTAAAAAAAATTTTCTGGAGCACAAATTTTTGCGGAACCTTTCGTTGATTTTTCTGCAGACGAAAACCTAAAGAAGTCGCTAAAGGGCGATCCGATACCCGCTCTAGAATATCCACACGGGCCTAAAAAATAAATAAATAAAATAAAATAAATAAATAAAATAAAATAAATAAATAAAATAAAATAAATAAAATAAAATAAAATAAATAAAATAAAATAAAATAAATAAAATAAAATAAAATAAATAAAATAAAATAAATAAATAAAATAAATAGACAAATAAAAAAAGAAACAATAATAATAATAATTTGCAATACTTCTCCTCAACAGAAAGAGCAACAAGGTGCCTACGGACCACCCAATGCCCAGCCCGGTACGCCGATCGACAATTACGGACCCCCCAGTCAAAACGACGGACCCTACTAAATCCAACCCGACGCTCGAGACCTCGAGTCACCTCAGAATTGAATCCGAACGAAGCCGAGCCACAGAGTCTCCGAGAGCTTCGAAGCATTTAAAATTTCAACCTAAAACAATTTAACCAAAACCGTTGAAGAGGTTGCGTCAAGTGTGGGCCCTTACGAAAAAAAAAGTCCTTCTTGCAGGAATTCTGTAAGAAATTTTCGCGAATTTCCCGCAGAAATTTGTTTCCGCTTTGAAAATCTTTTGCAAGACTCCCGCAAGAATTTGACTTGCAACAGGAAAATGTTTTTCGTAAGGAGGGGATTCCCCGACTTCCCTAACGCAGTACTTCATAGTCAGCGCGGCGCGGAGCAGGCCCGCGGCGCCGTTTGTTCCGCTCATTTTGTCTCTCTCTCTCATTGTTCTATCCCTCGGCTGTTTTTTTTTTTCGCAGAACGCGCAATTGCCCACGCATTATGAATCTTTTCCACTTTTTGCGGCGCGTTTCCGCGACCACCGCGGGGGAAAAAAAGAGAAAACAAGCAGCGCGCGCGGCGGCGTTCGAGTCTCGCGCGCACACTCCGTAAAATATTATTGAAAGCATCTAGAATTTTCCAGCTGCAATGTGCCCCTTTATATTCCTTATCCCCACCGTGTCGACTACCTCGGACTGTTCTGCAAATCTCTCTCTTTTAGGAAAGCCTCACTGGCCCCTCTCCCCACTGATGTGCTCTTTTTTTTTTCCTTTCGTGGCGCTCTTTTCAATTGAACACGCGAACAATGCTCAAACTTTCGTAATCTCGAGTTGCAATATTATGTAGATTACTGCCTCTGTATATACAACACTCTTTTTTTTCTTATTTTAATCTTAAATAATAATCTACGTATGCCTTGCAATTCTCCCTCGCTGCTGATTTTAGTGGGGGATTATATTTCGAAATGAACTATAATAATTTTTTTTTTTTTAAATATAGAAGCGTCGTTAATTAATGAAACATTTAATATTGTGTATAATTCATATACATAAAACATATACATATACATTATACTAATTAACAAGTAAGGTGAATATTTTCTCTTGTAAAAAGAAAATATATTTTTTTATTTTTCGCTAAAATTTGTCTTAATTGACTCGATTCACATTTATTTCACACACATATCCCACGTATAATCATTTTATTTTTTTGGCGCTTTAAACATATTTACTTGTTTGAAAAAAATTTTTCGTACACTGTGCTTGTACGTCATCTCAATGGAAGAACTTTTCGAGAGCACGTCGCCGTACATCAATATTCTTAATATTGTTCCTGCGTCGTAAGAAGAGGACTTTAGTGGATAATAAATTATCTCGTTAAACTGTTGTCCTACTTAACTTTTTAAATTTTACGCAATCGAGAATTTTTTTTTATGCATTTCGATGAATATTTGAAATCAAAAAAAAGGGTTACACTTCGCATTTACATTTAGAAGGCGTAATTGTGCTAAATTTTTGAACATTTCAGAGGAAACAGTTATATGCACAGTTACACACGGTTATATACATGGTTCTACAGTTCAAAATATTTTTTTTTTATTTGTCAAAATTTTGCGCATTCATGCAACAAGATTTCGAGTGTTACGTTAACAAATGTAGCATTTCTTAGTAGAAAATTCATTGTGTCATTTTTTTTTATTAACTAACAAGTGAGCGTTTTTTAATTAAGAATTAGTATCTTATGAGCAGTTTAAGAAAAAAATGCAACAAGATAGAAATTTCAAAAAAAATGTACAGGTACGTCAACTCGTGACTCATTTCTCGTGCATTTAATTACAATAACCTACTTGCATATCTTTTTGAAAATGATACCATGACGAACGAAATGTGTCAATTTTTTGTCAACCTAACGCGATTCAAGTATGAATAGTGAAGATTTTATTTCATTCGTCAACATTTTGAATATAAAAATCATCACGTTTCAAATGTTACTTTAACAAACTCAGTATTTCTTACTAGAAAAATATCTGTACATTTTCTTTGACAAACAATTGCATTATTTAAAAAGAAATGCGCTGAAGGCTCTGCGTCACGAATACCCTTACGAAAAAATTATGCTTAAATTTTATACAAAATCTATGCAGAAATTATACATATGATTTTTTCATTAACTCTACAGAAACTATAAACAGAAATTTTATACAAATTTTTGTAGAAATTCTACATTAATTCTGCAGAAAATCTACACAAAAATTTTCAGTAAAAAGAAAACTATAATTTAATCGCAGCTGATTCAAAAATACTATATTTATTGGCGGTACTATTTTAATTACACTTAACTCAAAAATATTATAATTACATACGGTTAACTCAAAAATACTATATTTAATTACGGTTAACTCAAAGAAACAATTTAGTCACGGTTGACTTAAAAATATAATTTGGTCGTAGTTTACTCAAAAAAAAAATCTAATTAATCACGGTCGATTAGAAAACGCTATTTTCTTGTAGGTCAAAAACATTTATAGCATGATACAGCCTTAGGAAAAAAATTAAGCAGAAATTTTATGCAGAATCTACAGATAATTTATTAGGAAAATTTTCTGAAGATTTTCTGTAGAAATTCTACATGAATTCTACACAGATTCTATAGAAAATATTTTTGTGTACAATTATACCCAAATTCTGCAAAAAAAATTTCTGTATAATTTATATGTGGTACTTTCTCATAAGGACAGTATAGAAGAAAAAATGCAGAAGCAAAAATTTAAAAAAAAAATATACATATATGTACATACGTCAACTCATGACACATTTCTCGTGCATCATATTACAACGACCTGCTTGCACATATTAACGATTGCTGCTGACAAACGAAATGAGTTAATTTTTCTTATCCGTGCGCGTTTCAAGTTCGAAGGTATAATATCGCTCCCCATAAATCCACAGGTGACCGGTCGCTCGCATTTCTGCCTCGTTAATTATGCTTTATCGGTAGGAGGAAGCTTCGCTCTCGATGCCGAAAACAAAAGGTGGAAGCAGCCGAGTGAAAGCGACAGATTTATACAAAGTCGATTGAGAAAGGCGAGCGAACGAGCGAACTCATCCGCGCGGCATAACGGCGCGGCGCGTAAATCGCACGCCCGGCGCACTTTTCTCTTGCGTCAGAGGACCGCCTTTGCCGTGTACATATACTCCTATCTATGTGCTATTTACGCGCTTCCCACCGTCAATTAAAAAAAAAAAAAAAAAAAAAAAAAGGAAAGAAAAAAACGTGCGCTTCATTCCGATAACGTTTTAAAGCGAAAGTCCCGTCATCCTCAATTTCACTTTCGATAATTCGACAATTCTGCATTCACTTGTAACGCTTTTTCACTTCCTGCTTCACAACATTCTCTTTTAGTTATGTTTTTTTTTCTTTAATTTTTTTTATCGACCTAATGTATAACGAATACAGTCTTTGTTTGTTATTTTTAAATATAGTAAGTTTTATTTAATTAGTAGATATTTTTCGCAGTTAGTCTGGTGAAAAAAAATTTAATTTGTACAGTAAGTGTATTATTCAAAAATAAACCAGGAACTTTATTGTTCTTAGTTGTTTATAGCTACATTTTAAAATTTGGCTATCTTCAACTTGCGGGCGCCAATCCAATTAATTAATTTTGTTCGTTCGATTTAGCGGATGTAGAAATCGTTTTACAAAATATACTTCGGTAAATACACGGTTTATAAAATGCCAAATTTTACTTCGTCGTTTTCATCAGTATTGGTCCTTTTGAAAATTCTTCTTGTTTTTCTTTACATATTGTTATTGCACTTTTTTTGGAACGATAATTCATAGCTATTTGTAAGTACATTATTAATTCTCTTGTAAAAATTTACTTTAAGAATCAGGTATCCTAAAAAAAACCTTACTTGAATTATAAAAATATATCATATTAATAATAATGTTTCTAAAAATTACGGTAGATGTAAAAAAGTAGCAAAAAACATTACACAAATTATTAACAAAGATTTTTTAACAAGTATGCTCTTTAACGTCACCCCTAATAAAAAGAAAAAATATTTGATTCCCAAAAACTCATTAAATTTATTCTTCTTAAATAGAGTGTTTATAGTATAATAAAAAGTGTACAATAATACAGTAATGTATAATAACAAAGAGTATTTTTTTTCTTTAGGGGTGATGATAAAATAGTATTAGATGCACATTTAAAATATTCTCTTTTGTTTTGTACATTAAGCGATTGTTCGTTCAGTTTTCACTCAATTAATTTACAATCATACCAATACATTTACATTCATCAAGTTAAAAATACGACGATTAATAAACTGCGACATACTACTCTTGTAACATCAATTTAACAGAATACACAAACCTTTATTATGCAAATCGTGACCTACATTTTCATCGTAAAATACAAAGTCAGCACGAAGAAGGGTCATCGTATTTATAGATTTAAAAAAAAACTCCATATATTGACCTATCTACAATAGTACTTTTATTTTCAGTACACTATGCTCTCATAAAAATCATTTAAAAACGACTCGAAGAATTGTTTTTTTTTTTTTTGTTTAAACTGTATAATTTTCTTTACCTGTACTCAATATCACAGCTACGATTATGCAAATGACTTAAACATCGTGGCTATACGAAATTTAAAAGTATCAGTCTTTAGAAAGTACTTTTGTAGACAAGACAACCAACCAAGTGTAAGTTAATTTGTACAAGAATATACAATGTGCGCTGGAACCTTTATTCAGAGCGTTTTTGTTCTCCTCGCGATCTCAAAGCTTTCTTAATGTATGGACCCAAGAACGGATACGAAAGGAAAACGAAGTGGCCTATAAAATAGACACTCTTATAAACTTGGATGTAACGCGAGTATGAGAGCAGAAGAAACGGTATGAGGCTGTATCCCATGAAGACAAACGTGTACACTTTGAGGATCGACCAGATCAAAGCTCTAAATAGGAAGTGTTCCTGTAGCTTCTTCAGCAGAGCGTGATTTTTTAATACAGGTTTAATCTGTAAGATAAAATCAAATTTATAATTAAATGATATAAATGATATAAGCTGTAAGTAAGTAAATAAATAAATAAATAGATAAATAAATAGATAAATAAAGAAATGTAAAGGTTATTTGAACCTCCTCATGGAACTTACATCTTTTTCAAGGTACATGATGATAAACTCTTGGAAGAAACAGAGATAATATCCACTGTGGAGACCATGCCAAATAGCAAGGAAAATCAACGTTACGAGTTGACTGTAAAGTTTGGAGCCCAGGAATTTCACTCTTTTGTAGATATATTCGGCGCACCAGTGATTTGTATTGATATTGAAAGACATAATATAGTGATTGAACTCTGTGGCGTTTTCAAACGTAAGCAAGTCCACGTTAGCGCATCCATCCCATTTATCTTTACCATTTTCATCCTTTCCATTGTAAGTTAATCCGAAAACGATACACACCTGGAACAAATGTTTTTTTTTTTTTAGTACATAAACAAAGAATTAAAGCTAAAAGGGGTTTATACATTCATTCTGTTTACTCTATAGAGTAAGCTGATAAAAGAAATTATAATAGAAAGTAAAACTATAAAATATATAATTATTTCTGTCAAAAAATAGACCAGCATAGCGGCTCCAGGTATTTTTGTTTATTCTAAACTATATAGCAGATTTAAAATAAATTTGATCTGCTATAAACTACAGGTCCAATCGGTGCATCAATTTGATACAGCTGGGCTTAAATTATTGATAATTTATGCAATTTGGGACTGAAGATTGTAAGATTTTAAATTAGTTGATGAAATAATTGAAAGAGTAACAAAATTACATGACTTGCTTAATTTTAATAAAATAATAAAATTACCATACATAAATTTCTGTAATTTTTTAACTTTCTCAACTATTTCATCAAATAATTAAAATCATGCTACTTTTCCTTCTCAAATGACACACACTAATAACACAATTTAAATTCATCAAAATTATTACACTAGTAAGATACGTTGATTACAATGGATTAAATTTTTTTAATCTAGCCTAGTTTGGAATTAAATGGGTCTAAGGACTTCTATGCGGAATCATTTTGTCAGAAATTCAATACATTTTTATGGTACCTTTAGGAGAAAGTTCTGCATAAATTATACATAAAAATAAGGGGTAAAGCTTATGTATAATTCGTACAGATTGTTTTACAAATTCTGCAGAAAATCTACTGAAAATTTATGTGTAAATTTGCTGATTTTCTCTAGAATTTACGTAGAATTTCTCCAGAAAAATTTTGTATACATTTTTTTTATAAAATTTATGCATAATTTTTTCGTTAGGGTATTTCCCTGAAAATCCACTTTTCATTATAATCTTTATCTTTCAAGTCGTTTTAGAATAAACAAAAATATCAACTCCCTTTTAAATGAATTAGATTTAAAGACAATCGCAGTACTTACTCCTTCGGTAATTAACCAGCAACTAATGTATTTGTACAAATTGCATCTTCCCCAGAGTCCGACGAGGAAGCAGCGACGGAAGAATCCCAATTCGTTAAATTCGGGACTCAATAGGTACTTATCGGATACGTAGTGTGTACCAATTTGATACAGTGTTACATACAAGAAACCAATGCAGGTACGCTGAATACCGGGCCGCAAAGAGTCTGGCGGCACGATTTCTCCGTTACTATCTAGTTTCTGAAGAAAAAAAAAACGAACGTTTAAATATGCAAACAAAATCGTGTAAATAAAATATGCAAACGAAGAGAGATTCAATATTTTTCTTAACACTGCAGTTGAATCAATCTCTTACATTTTTTCTCGCTCGTCAAACAGATAAAAACTTTCTTGTATATTGCGCTCTTTTCCCGAAGCGAGCAGGAAACATTCTTGTGAATATATTAATATGTAAAACCAAATCATTCGATGCGTGGATAAAAGTTTGTTTGTATGTAGATATTTATTATCTATTCGATAGGTGCAATGTAAAGAAGATCTTTTCATTAATTCGTTAAAAAATAATTTAAAAATACAACGTGTAACAAAGCGACGAGGAGGTACCTCGAATAATGATTTATGCAAAATTCACCCCTTATTTTTTTCATTGTTATCATTTTGTTATCTTATCTATACTCACGTTGTCTAAGAGTTTTCCATTTACGTAATCTTGATACCGTCTCATACTAAATTGTGGACCAATCAAAAATGATCCGGGAAAGTAACAAAATGCTGCTATCTCCAGTAACGACGGTACTTGCTTCAGAGCAGTTAATTTTTGATTTGTCGATAGTTTGCTCTGTCAAATAAATCGTAAACGATATAAATTTTGTTTTACTATGTAATTTCAAGTAATTTTTCGACTTTTAACGTACCTCCGGTTGTTTGCCGTCTGTAACATCGAAAGCAAGCCCTATTAACCTGAGCGTTAGAACGCACTGTGGCATGGTCCACTTTATGTCGTAGTCATCCGTCGCCGTCATGTAATATCCTACAAAATTTAATTTTTATTAGAATCATTATACTCCACCACTACTTAATTAAGAGAACACCAGAACTCTAGATTATGGATTTTATTAATAATGTACAATGTTTGTTTTTATGTTTTAATTGTACTATTAAACGCTTTTATCTTTTTTAAATTTCCATATTTGCTTTTTTTTTTTTTAATAATGAAATCATATGGAATATTGAAGAGAGAATCTGCAGCCTTATTACACTAAAAAATGGCATTTTGCTCCAAATTTTTCGAGAATTAAGTATGAAATGATTAATAATTTTGAATCCTAATGCATTTTAAATCTTCATTGCTATTAAGTTTCAATTATTTAGTTATATTGAATTTTGCCGCAACGAGCTTTTAATTTTTCCCGTTTAATATTGATAAATAATCAATTAAATAAATAAATAAATACGTAAATATATTCTCAGTTTCAATAAAATCTCTGAATCGGAGTTCTGGTACTCTTCTGGTTAAATTAAAATCCTTCTTTTTACCCGATAACAGATACACCATGTTAAAAACAAACGTGACAATGATCGAGATGGTTGTACCGCCGAAAATTTTGAGAACCAAGTAGGTGATAAGTACAGCCGTCGCCGAGTGCAAAATACTCCATTCTGAAATAAAAGGGTACATTAATAAAATTTTCAGTTCTTCCTTCGACGGTTCTCTTTGTAAAAAAATATTTTGATATATAAAATTACCATAATTCCAATAGCCGATGGCAAATCCGCAGGCAATGAAGTACAAATGTTGATTTACCGGATTTTTTCCGTACAGCGATTTCCTGTGTATCAGTGCGAGAGGAAAACCTGCAATTAGGAGAAAATTTAGAAAAGAAAACGTTGTATCAGCTCTTTGCATAACAAGACACTTTGAATTGCTTGCATATCGTTAAATCCGCTTTCGTAATTCCCCCTCGCTAATGCCAAAGCCTAAGCGGACGTCGCGCATTTATTTATTCATTTGCGGACACGCACACTATCATTTGATATTTATAGATTGCTCCTTTTTTCTTTTCATCGGACAATCAACTTGAAATTGGAAGTTTTCTTGAACTTAGTTGGTGGTTACGTAAAAAAAAAAAAAAAACGAAATAGAAGTCGTAACATTTTTGCTAATTGTTTCAAATAAAAAAAAAAAAATTGATGCCCGAATAGCACAAAACGTTCACAAAACGTTTTTACATCCAAAAAAGGTCAAAAAAACGTTTTAAAAATGTATTTAAAACGTCTCATACGTCGTTGAAAACGTTGTATGCGTCAGTCATGTTTTGCAACAAGTATTGCAATTTTTCTTTCAATTAACTTTGATAGAAACAGTTTTTCCATTAATTGAATTTAAACAATAAAATTAATACAAATTTAACAAAAATAAGTTAATAAGTTTTCATTTTGATAAATTAAGCAAATTAAATATGTCAATTTTTTTATTTTATTATTATTTTTGTGTAAACATTAAAATTAGTAAATTAATAAAACAACTTTAGAATTATTATAAGACAAATTTCAGCGTATTTTTTCCGTCTTGGAGGTATCGTTATATATACTACACCGATAAGTTCTAATAAGTAGGGTGCGCGCGAAAGCGTGTAAATTATTACCTGTGGGATAAACAATTAAAAAAAAAAGTATTAGCTCGTCATTGATTTTCGAAAAAAAAATTTTTTAAATAAAGGTGACCGAATTGATGAATCATTATAGAGGCGCAATTATGTCTTCTCTTATATATGACAGAGAAAATCACGTGACCATCGAAGTATTAGTTGCAGTATACGCTCGTCATAAGGAATTGCTTCTACACACACTGATATGTATGTTACACCATATCAGTTGCATGACATTTTCTTGTAACAATTTTTTCTTTTATCTCAAATATTTATCATCGATTTTTTTTAGTTAAATACTTAATTCTGAAATGTTTATAAATTTTATTTTCGTAATTTTAATAAGAATATTCAATTAATCGTTTAAGTAAAGTTTTAAATAAATATCGATTTTAATCAAATTAATTAATGTTTTTGTAGTTAGTTATCTTTTGCAACAACTTTCTAAAATTTGTTAGCTTCTCCTAATATTTTTTGCTTTGCACATTTTACATAATAGCATATTATGCCCGTTTAATATTCATTAAGTAAATAACTAAATTAATTCATAAATAAAAAACGTTAGTAATATTATTCTAACGTTTTATTTAGTAAAAGATGAAGAATTATAGTCTCTGTAAACAGGAAACAAAGAAAAAAAAAATTAAAAAAACGAATGAAAGTTGAAACAAACTAATTATTTTTTAAATTAGCAATTAATAAGCGTCAACTTAAAAAAAAAGAAAAATTAATATCCTAAACTAGTGACTATTCATATTTTTAACAATATATCTTTAGTTTTAAAACTTTTTACATCACATGCATAATATGTATTTAGGTTAAGATTCGTCATGCGAGGAGGTACAAGAAAACTTTATCAGTTTTAAAATATATAGGTGTGCTACTACAAAGTATATAAAAAAATAGACTTGTATCTAAAGGCTACTCAAGTACCTATTCTCAGAAAATAAAACAGACGGTATAACACGGCAAGCTCGCCTCAGGCCTTAAAAACAACACAAAGACGGATTACCCAAGAGGATAGAGAGCAGGAGGCGCAAGGCGTCCGGCGGAGTCCCAAGGAGCTCGGCGGACTTCGCCAAGAGGCCAGGTACTTCGGTATCGTCCGTCATGTTAGCCGGGGCACTGCCGAGAAACTGCCCGACGCAGAGAGCTTCACGCTTCGGAGCAGGAGCAGCTGGCCTGGCTGAGCACTGAGCGGCGGCGGCAGGCGAGCAGACGAGCACATACTGATGACAGAGACATAAATAGTTTGCCGTTGGAGTTGGCCGCCAATGTGTATAACATGCACGTAAGTCGGGAAGTCGGGACTCCGCGCCGAGAGAAATTTCTTGTCACGTTACAGTCGCACGCGTTTTTTTATTAAAACTCGCTGCAGGACAGCGGGCTACTCCTACTACCCAGTGACTCGCTGACTCAGTCAGTTTCGGCTCGGAGGCGAGGGTATATATCTGATAACGATGCCACTTGCCAGCTGCTCGCCTGCGTATACTTTATTATATCGAGAAACGCCGGAGGCCGGAGATCCTGCGGAGCGCGCGCTGCCTGCTGGCGGCTGGCCGGGCGATCGGCGCGTCCACCCGAAATTGCGGCTGAGAGATCAACTAAAATTTAAAAAAGTCTCAGCCTAGGACTGTCAGGTGGCGCTAACTATAGTACGCCACTGGCACTCTCTCCGCGCCTGCCTGCCTGATCGTCAGATCATGGACG
>JAWWEN010020543.1:0-19192 GCA_035582955.1 Sycophila texana | reverse complement strand
CTTTTTTAAATAACGATCGTTCAATACCATAAGCTAAGTCGAACTTAGCGCGTGGTATTGCTGCAGAATAAGGCCCCCGCTGGAAGGGCAAGCAAAAAGATTTGATCGGAATAAAATTGCGATACTAGTCGATCGTCGCCGCTCGCTTATATGCTCTACGGAGCGTTAGCGTTAGCGTTGTTTTGTTTACAAGTCGCGTGCTCCTATTCTTTTGATCGGGCGCGCTCGGCTTCTCGCCATCTGGGCTAAATCGCTCGCACTTATAATATTCTTAATATAAAATCGCTTATTGCCTGCATACCGGCGCTAGAAAAAAGTTTTATTTCCCCCTTTAATTTGCGACCCTTACCGGGACTTCACAATCTCAAATCTATACACTGTTAAAAATTTCATGAAGCTTATTTCAAGCATGTAACTGAAAATTAGAAAGTTAAATTTAACAATTTTAAATTCGATTTAATGATTTTGTATTGGATTTGATAATTATATATATTAAATTAATTGTATATATAATTAATTAATTAGTATAATTAATTAATTATATATATTATATTTGATAATTATATAAGCATCCTTTAAATGTATTGCTTTTAATAAAAAAGCTTTTCTCAACGTAAAAACAAATTAAATTAGTATAAACACTATAAACAATTGTGTTGCGACATACTCGTCGCCTCATCATGTCGAGTTAGCCTCCAGGCGGCGCCTGTGTCAACAATCACCTCATCATGTGAGACTCGCCGGCAGAGGTAACTACGATCGCCATTCGGTCTATATAAGCATTGAGAGCAAGCCCACGGGCTCTTTCTCGATTCGGCCAGCATTGAGTCCAGTTCCGCGAGGTTCTTGGCGGGCGGCATTGAAGTTTCGTTGTGTTTGTGTTCGTGTTCTCGCCGACAGAGGGAGCTCCGATCGAGATTCGGTCTATATAAGTATTGCGAGCAATCCCACGTGCTTTTTCTCGATCCGGTCAGCATTGAGTCTAGTTCACGCGAGGTTTTTGGCGGGCGGCATTGAAGTTTCGTTGTGTTTGTGTTTGTGTTTTTCTGGAGTGCTTCAATCGAATCAGCTTCCGCTTCGGAGTTCCAGTAGGTTGCAGGTAAGATTTAGTGGATATTTCATATTAGTAAAATTAGTGTTAACGTGATTCGTTTGATTTGAAAACACACGATCCAGCGTCTTACCTTTTGTCTAATCGTTAGTTATTTCTGAATCATTATTAGATTTTGCGTAAACAAATTGTTTTAATATTGTACCATTCAGCTTATTCAATTTAGTGTTTTTTTCTCTATTTTTTAACATCCTTCTTGCTGTATAATATACAGTTACATCATATTTCTCGCACACCGCAAAGTATTGGTTCTAGTTTCTGTATTAACGTAAATATATGAAGGTGCCACTGGGACAGTAACCTTTTCTTCGTATTCTCGTGTGTGCCTCCTGGGAATGGCCGGCTTTACGAGTGGAAATTAGTGTGTACCCTCGTAAAAAATTGTGTGGAGAGACCGTCTCTGCGTGTGAGATACGACGCGGAATTATTACGAAAATATAGAAATTCTGTCAACGCCACGCTACCAGACCAGACCCGCATTTAGAGAAGATCGTATGAGTAAAGGGATGGAGCTTAGATAGAGACTATGACCTTTTTCTTAAAAAATTTTATATTTCTTTTATATACTTAATAAATTATTAATTTCATTATTAATTTAAACCTCGTAAGGAATTTCTAAAAATGTTGAAATTTAATTAAAATTAATAAAATGATAGCTTATTGGTAAAAAAAGATTTTTTTCTTAGTATTAGTTGAACGGATTTATTTTATATATAGTTTTTCCATCAAATATCGAATTTCTCTTTATTCACGTTCATAAAAAAAATTAGCACATCCACAGCTATTAATCAACGTACATTAAAAGATCTGTACATAATGGAATCTGGATTAAAAATCAGCGAACAAACGATCATTTTACGATCGATTGACAGATTATAAATGTGTCTCAGAGGGAAAGCGGAAAAATTAGCAGGTTCGACGGAGCGCTTTAGAGTATGGGATAAAAATCGTTGGGTATAAATCAAGAGCCTTTATCATATCATCATATAATCACGGATTTGCTTCGCTGCGTACGTTCGACTTTAACAAAATTCGCACATTTATTGAACGAATTATTTTACTATAGTTTCCTGGAATAAAAGAAATCATCGAAATGATCTTCTCGGTGAAGTTAAACAAAATGGCATTCAAGATAGTAATAACACGACCTTCTTTATTATATGATGGTTAATTATGACCGAAGAGAAATAAATGACACACTTCATAATTATTTTTAAAATAAATAAGAACGTGATTAAACAATCGCAATTATTAAAACGGAGACACTGATCACATCTAAAAACGAATCTTCTCCATTTATTGTTGAATAAATACAATAAATGAGTTCTTTATTCATTTATCAATACAAGTCAGAATAAATTTAATTTGTTTAACTTTTTCAAGCTATTAACATAAATCATGAGTATTTAATTTTTAAACAAATTCAAGAGAATCTGTACCTTTTGAAATGTTTATTTAAAACTTTTATAATGTACTACCGTTAATCATGCATATTAACAACTCACAATAATTGTTAATTTTGAGAAAATTCACAGGGTACTGCGATTCATAAAATTGAAAGATTTTTGTTTTTAATCCGAAAATAATTAACTGAAAAATAAAGTATTTTTAATTCGAAAAATAATTAAACTGTAATTAAATTTTAATTCAAATATACTTATCGATATTTAACGATTCAACGCAACATTAACTTTTATAATTTTAATCAAGCGTCAATTAAAATAAATTTACAGTTTATCCGTAAAATTTTAAAAGACTCAATAATATTCGGACAAGACGTTAAATTTAATTTTTTTTGTTAAAATAATGAGTTCGAAAATGAAATTCCCTCTTTAAATCGGATCCATTTCCTCTGTCCTCTGGCTTTTTTTCGTCAAGTCAGCTCATAATTAAAGGGAAGTCCAACAATCATAGAAAACTACGTGAAAGCAAAGTGACGAGTGGGAGAAAAAGCTTCGCGTGCTGATTCTTTTTTTTCGTCGCTTCGAGGCAGTCGAGATTCATTCGCTCGTGCGGGCCACTTTATCTTGGCGTTCATATTAACTGTATTTAGGCATGAATGCGAAAGTAATTTAGCAAATTACGGCGATAAAGATGCATAAATTATAGGGTTGCGCGCTAAAATGTAATGAGCCTCGCGTTTGCACTCTTCAAAGGAAAAGGAGGTCGAAGGGCCATTGCATGATTTTTCGCGCGACTTTGATTCGTCTTATCTAACCCTGCACTTTGGAGGAATAGAGGGTAATGAAAGGGAATCGTTTCAATGAATTATCTGAGGCACTTACTGAACACCTGTCCATTGTAAACAGTTGATTATTTTTTACCCTTATTTCACACCCTTGAGAAATAGGGGTAAAAAATGTCTTGCGAGGAATTTATATTTCATATTCCTTTGAGGATTAAATACTTTCTGAATTCCTCAAGCATGAGAATCATTCAATCATGAAAACAAGTCAATTACAGGAATCATTAAACCATGGGATGGGAATCATTGAACCATGAGGATCAGTAAATAGTTTGAACCACTCGAGCATGGAAATTACTTTACTACAGAAATTAAACACTTAACTATAAATCCCTCAGCAGTGAAAGTCTATGAAATAGTTGGACTACCATTTGGAAAATTCTCAAGATTAGTTGAGTAACATCATAATTACTGTCATTTTATTTAATATTTAGAATTTTTTAGTAAATTTTAGCACTATGATAATAATAAATTTATCAAAATGAATTTATTTTTACGCGGGTAATCTTATTTATATCGTCGCTGCTTAATTATGGACATATGAGATTATAAGTATAACTATTTTAAATAGAAATTGATTCTTCTTATTTTTAACTCCACCTCACCGGAGTGCATAATTATTTTCATCACAAGTAAACTTTATATCCGTACGAACCCGAAATTGCATAACCAGATTAAATTAAAATTGCGTTCTTTTTAAACCACAGCTTATATTAAAATTGTATCCTAAAAGTAAATCGATCGTTTTTATTTTCATCTCACCGCCGGCTGCATTAACTTTTTGCTGCCAAATAAATTTAATTCTGCACACTAATTCATGAATATCCTATTAAACGATTAAATTTGAATTATTATCTTTTTAAATCACACTTCATTTCTACTATTGGAATCCTAAAAATAAATCGATTGCTTTTATTTTCAAGCTCATCTCAGCAGACCGCATTAATTTCGCCGCGAGCGAACGCCTTGCATCCAAATAAACCCTCGCGCTGCAGGGAAAAATCGAGAAACGTAACGTGAGCGAAGGCAGTCGCCGAAACAACGGAGAAAACGGGTTTCCTTCTCCTTACGAGCGCACCGAAACTCTTCTTCTCCTTATAGCGAAAGACCGCGTGGTGTCGTCCGAGCGTAGCCCGACCTTTTCCACTTCGACGTTGACGCGCTCGCTCGACTTGCCTTTTACCTCGAGCCGAGTAAGGTTTCCTTTTTATTTTCTCCCTTTTGTGTTCGAATCGATTGTTCATGATTTTCTAAAATACGTTGCGGTTTTGAAGGGTTCGGTTTCCGTTTTAGAGCGAACGGAGACCTTTTGATGGGTCGTCTTGAAACATTTACGAGTCTGGCCACATTCTTGTTTAGAGATAAATAACACAAAACAATTGATGATTTTTCTTTTATAAAATAGCTATAAAAATTGTTTTTTTACAATCATTACTGTAATATTATCCTTAAAAATGTGTATACGCGCTTTGTTTTCACGATCACTTCTATAAATATTGATTATTTTTAGTAAAATATTGTATTATGTTATTTTGTATACGGCTTAATCAATTAATCAATCTGCAGCGATGTCGAAGAACTTTCTGCCCTCTCAATAATGCAAAAAGAACTCTGCTCATTAAAAATTTCAGTTATTTTGAGAGGTATTCTAAGCATCGCTGGTATTTCTAGCGGAATTCCTTCCTTCCTTTGACGGGAACAATATAAAAGAGGTAAATTATTCTTTTAAGTTTCGGCCTTTAGATTAAGCTTAAACTTTTAGCCAGTTTAAAAATGTTTTTCTTATTTATTAACAATCTCCTCTTTAAAAAAACCATGGCAGGATTTTGCCAAGTATTTTAAGAAGGAACTGGTTGAAGACTACATTTTCGGTTGCATAATGGATTTTAATTACGTACCGTTTTTATTTACTTACATCAAACTAGTAGATCTTAATTTTATTTTTACTTTTATTTTTATTTAGTTATTTTTTTTTAATTTAGGAGTATCGTGAAGCAATTTATTTACCGTAAAAGAAGTTTGCAATAGAAAGACAGTAACAAGAAAGATCCTGGCTTCAATTTAAAATTCTTTTCTTGTACTTAGCTTAATAATCATTAACAAATTTTTTAATTTGATAAGTTTGAAGTAGTAACTTTAACCTTCTTACTTTTTTTACATTTTTACCTGTGCTCGAGAAATATTTAAAGGTTTTGAAATTTTTGAAGATTTTTTGCATGCCGCAATAAAGTGCAACAAAATGCATTTGGTTGCACTTGGGGAATGCACTTTTATGCACTTTTATGCACTTTTATGCACTTGGATGCAGTTGTATGCACTTGAATGCATTTTTATGCAGTTGTATGCACTTGTATGTACTTGTATGCACTCGTATGCATTTGTATGCAGTTGTATGCAGTTGTATGCACTTGCATGCACTTGCACTTCAGATGAATTTCTGGACCAGTTGTAATGGATTAGCTGTTGTACATAGTAATGCAAATTTGTTCTAGATTTAAAAAAAAGCCTCCTATTTTAATTGCTACGTTCTATTTAAAGAGATCCCCAGACACGTGTTCATTATTTTGCACCAAAGAATTATTGTACCGTGTTTGGGTGGAATCCAGGAGCCACAACCCTGGTCATTTCCTTGCAAATCCTCTTAATCCGTGGACAAAACACACTAAAGTCCCCATCGCTCTCATCTCCTTCACCCTCAACATGCATACGAATTTTTTAAGAACCTGCATTCAGCTCATTCAAACTTTTTAATTCACAAGAATTTTTTAAGCGTAATCTCAAGTGCTCCAATTTAATTTGCAGAATATTTTGTTGCCAGTAATTAATTGCAGCATTCTGCAGAAGCATTAAGCACCGCTGCTTCGTCTTCGCTGGTCTCTGAAAAAACTCCATGGCTCTTCCGGGTGGTTCTTGCATCGTCGCGCTCGGCTAATTCGCCAGGGGGTGGTGGGTGGGGGTGGCTCGCCTTTTGTCTCGAATTCCAGCCGACGCAGCGTGGCATATTCTCCCGGCGACTTCCTTCCTGGTCTGCGGGTCCGGTCGGCTTACGTGTGCTGCGAGCCTCCCACGGATTAGAGGTACGAGCGGGTGGAAACTGTCGAGCTCCGCAATTCGTTCAAGGCTCATCCGGGGAGAGAGGGACTCTCGATTCTCTCCTCGGGGATCTCGATCACGTGGCGCTACTGCGACTTCAGTACAAAAGTCGTCCCATACCCTCCTAATGCCGCGAACCTCATCCGATTCGACTTCCGGTCGTGGGATTTTCGCTCTTGAGGCTTTTTTTTCGTCGACGTCTGAAGAGAGCTTTGATTTTGCTCAAGTAGCTCGGGCTTTGCTCTACAGTTCGGTGCTGACGATGGTTAGTAGAAAGATTTCGGAGGGAAAGGAATATTTTTTTTACTAAATGTATTGATTTTTCTTTATGTAAATTTAAACGAATAGATTTTCAAAAAGATGCTGGCAAAATCGTCGAGTTTTTCGAGCTTAAAATTTTGAGATTGGGAATTACAAAATAATTAGAAAATTTTAAAATATAAAAATTATTTTATTATCTATTATACAGAAATTGAATACAAACTTTTTGTAAACGTTTTAAATTTTAGCGCCATTAAACCGGAAATGTATCTTTTTAATTAACCACATCGTTTTTTAAAATACTTAGCAAGATCCTGCCATCGATTTTTTTTTTAGAGAGGGGATTATCTAAATATTCTAATTCCAATTTCGGTAATTTACATTACATTGTGCTATATTCTGCAAATTAAATTAAATTATAAATTATATAACTCCAACGAAGGCTTTGAAATTGACATTCTCACTGTTTCCATTCGTTTATAAACACATAAGATTTGTTAATCACCAACCATTTCATAATCTAATTTTAAAATCGATCGATATACCTAAAATAGTGGCTAAAGCAACAGGATTTTTTAAAGAGTATTTAATTTGCAGACTCGTGATAGTTAGTAATTAGCGAAGTCGGTATTAGTTTTCAGGTGGTATTAGCTATACTGAAATGAGAACGTTGAGAGGTTCGATCGACGTCAAGCATATCGAATGTCGAAGCCATGGCTACTACCCTCAGTGACTACCCATACTGAAACTGTTAAACTTCCGAAATAAATTTCATGTTAAAAATACGAAATTAATGATGGTCGTATAATATTTTTTAAATATTAATCAAATTTTCTTGAGCGTGCAAGTTTCTTCATCTTCATAAATCTTACAACCAAAAAGATTCAGTCAATCCATCTTATCATCCGTAAACCTTTGGAAGCTTACACAGGATAATCCCATTAAAGTAGAAGGAAGTTCAAAAGTTGGATGGAAGTGCCTGACTTAAAAAAAAAAAAAAATAAAAATAATAATCCCACAAAAGTGATCCAATATTAATTTTAACGGTCAGTTCATTATAAAGAAAATATTTTCTTAACGAAGTTGTCAAAAGCTTCAAAATTAAAAAAGAAGCTACACTAAATATTTACTTCAATAGTACTTGTTAAATATTTCTTTGAATCAAGCAATTATTTTTTTTTACTACTAAATTTATTTAGAAACAAATAAATTCATCTAGTTTTAATAAAATATTTAGTTGATCCAAAAAAATATTTAACAAGTACTATTGAAGTAAATATTTGCTTAAAATTACCAAATTTTTTTTCAGTGTACTCTTTCGTTCTAAGAAATTCTGAACGAACTAGAAATTTTACGGGAATGAATTAAGAATTTATTTCTAAGAAACAAGTTTAAATATTATTCCATATTTATTTATTTATTAAGAAGCAACAAAAAGAATAAATGTTTTCTGGCAATCGCCGAAAGTACAATAATTTCTGTGAAATACCGGCAGTCGTTTTTGAGTCGGCGATTCCATCTTGGCGCACTTTGCGAAACTCGAAACGTAAAAGCGAAAGAGCGAACCTCTCCCTAAGGATTCTCCAAAAGCAAAATAGAATCTCAACTCTCCCCTTTATCCCCTCCTCTTTTTCACCTCTATTTCTCCTCGAAGACGTATTTCTGACTCTCATGTGGCACTTTGGTGATCCAATAAACGATCGAGGAGAGAGTCTAGTCGTCTAAAGTCGAAGGCAGGAATTTCGAGGAGCTCGACGAGCTTCCGGAGTTGGAGAATCGAATTTCATCGATCGATCGCGCAACGTTTCTGCGATTAACTTCGTTTCGCCGAAGGTACGGAGGAGCTATGAGGACTTCGTTGCCGGACGGAGATTGTTTTTTTTTTCTTCGTCGAAACTTTTACCGTCTCGTCGCGAATCTTCGCCGAATTTCCGAGGAATTTCGCATGCCCTAGGCTCTTTGTCGTACTCGGGGGAATTTCGGAATTGCCGGAGACATCCTCTTCGCGACATCGTCGAGTAAATTGCCGAAGCAGTTAAATTTGATTCTTATAATTAAATGCGATAATTAATAAACGCAGCGTTGAGTGCAGCGAATCTAATTTGACTTACCGTTGCCGGGGGTTAACTTGATTGTCGCGGCAATTTAGCGCTCAGTTGAGGGCATTACTACTATAACTCTTCTTTAATAAATTACTCAATTTTGTTAACTAACTAAATTTTTAATCAAAATATGCGTTTTGTTTATTAACAAACTTTTCAAACCATCGCCCTTCACATTTCGAGAGTTTCCTGTTAGAAACACATCCATCGTGGCGGCAAGAGAGAATAAATCTTCGAGAAAACGCGTTTACGGAGAAGCCAAACAAAGAAAGCCAGCAGCGAGTTGGAAGAGCATCAAAAGACGGGCGGCGAATTCCACAGCTCGCTGGCCGGGGGTGGCTCGCAGGAGAGTAAACACGAAATTTCGAGGCGAACTGGAAAGGGGCGATATTCCTTCGTCGTTCCGCCCAGCGAACAATGCGAAGACACGCGCATTGCTGCGGTGGCAGTAGTCGTGGAGGCGCAAGGTACGACGTTCGGGAGGCGAGAGCGAAACCGAGCAGAGGAACGGAGTCGATTGTGCAGGGAAATAAAGGAGAAGAGCAGGCGGTGTCGTAAAAAAAGAGGAGCGGGGAAAAAGTGCTGTAGATACGTCGCGCGCGATAACGTGTCGAGTAAAATCGAAGAGGTGCCCGGGCTGGACGCTTCGCATTCTTATCGAGTAACGACTTAGTTTCGTGGAAAAATTCTCTTCGTCATTACTGAAGTTGGAATACTTTATTTTTCTTATTTTTTTTTATCTTCGTTACAGAATCATTACATGTAGCTGAATGAATCGAAAAAAATATGTAGAGATGGACGTCTGACGGTCAGGTAGTCCACAGAATGTGGTAGTATGATGGTCGTATGATAATTGTTTATTAAACGATCATTTAAGGGTCTCATATGATCTCACGATCACAAAGTCAATTACAAGATTATTTGACGATTACACGGTTATTGGATGGTCACGCAGTCCACACAAGATGGTTATGTCGTGGTTGTAGTTAATAGTTGCTGATTGTAAAACGGTCGTTTGATGATCACGTAATCGATTACGCGATAATCTGACGGTCGTATAATCGATCACAGAACCATCTGACTGTTACATAGTCGATGACACAATCAGCTGACAGTCACATGGTCGATTACAAGACGGTAACTTGTAATTAGACTGTATCAACTGAACATTAGAATCCTAATAATCAATAATGTAATCATCACAGTTATACGATCGTCACAATTTTGTGTGGGCCACGCAATCATCTTTTCCAAAAAAATCGTCGAATTAAATTTTCTAATGGCCAAATTTTTGAATTTAAAAATACGTTCCAAGAACGTCCCTTAGACATCGCTTGTGGAAACATAAGATACGTACCCTGCATTTCATCCGGCCCAAGCCGAAGTCGCAAGCTAACCAGAGTGAAGCGAGGTCCGCAAGCAATTCGGCTTAGGCATCGATCGCAGTCGAAGTATTCGACTGGATCTTGCATCGCGAATCGCCGACTGCACATAGGCGCTTCTCGGTCGCGTCAGGACGCATCATCAATTCCAATTACGAGCGCTCGTTTCCGTGCCATCCTTCAGCCGCCGATGCCTCGCGCGGCGATCTTGTGGAATCCATTATCGGCCGGCCCGAGGTGTGTCGCGGGCTACTAAGCACAGAAGCCTAAGGAGGAGAACTGGACCATGGTCCTCCTCCTTCGACTCCTTCGGTCGACCGGCCAAGTTTATCAGCGAACTGCACGTGTAGATGTGAGCGATGCTCTGCCACCCTCTTCCCCCCGAGTCGATCCTCTCTCTGCATCCAGACAGGTCCGGAGAGTCTGCTTAAATGCCGAATGTAATCTGCATGATTAACAATGCGAGAATACGCCACCATTGGGTTAACTCTCGCGTAAACGTTAATCTTGTCCCCATTTCGGCGTAATTTGAGTTTGATCCGGAACTGCTAACTGTGGAAATTGATGGTTATTCGATGCATCCATGCGAAACTTACTCCATTGTGCCTTCGGAGATGTTACAACTCGAACTTTGCACTATAATTGGAACAGTGGTGCGTCGAGTACAAGTCACATTCTGCAAAGATAGAGACAAATCTTCAAAAGTGGAAAACGATTAGAGAATTACCAATAAACGTCGGTTTAGCGAACACCAGAAATACACTCGCCTTCAAAAATGTCATCAATGAGATCTGGAAATATCCACCTCGAACATTTTAAAGCCAATTAAAATCCTGGTCTAGATTCCATTTGGAGAATTTGAATTAATTAATATCCCTGATCGTCCACTTAAGTCATACTATTCACGTTCCGCCTTTCGAAGTTTATTCCCGTCGAGCGATGTCGCAGCAAGACAAAACGAAACGACAATACTTGGAAGTCCGACCCGTCGCTGGGGGTAATTGGTACACTTAGCCTGGGACATGAATCACCGGTTGAGCTCTTTCTTCTCCGTCTGGCACGGTGGGTGGCTATGAGACTCGTTGCGCGACGCGTCCACCATCAGTTTTCCTCTTTCTCGCCGGCGATCGATCCTCGCAGCAACAAGATTAAGGACGTTAATTGGCGAGCCACCTCGCGTGATCCACGCGTTTATCGTTCGATCAAAGTCCAGGTCGGGCCGTGGAGGCGGGGCTGGACAGGTGCAGCTGATCCACCGAAAATTGACTGACTGTTTGCGCGAGTCAGCGGTGCGCGACGCCTATCGATTTGCCCGAAGCCGAGCTTTGCTTCTCTACGCTTATACCTGCTCTCATGTGTGTGCACGCGCGTCTCGTGTATGCGCCCGGTTCCATTCCTTGCTCTCTGCGTCTCTCTGTTATTTATGCGCCAAGTGAGTCGAGGCACAAACACTCGATCTCCTGCTGCCGCGCCTTTGCTTTGGGAACGGATTGCGCTTTGCTTTGAGATCGACACTTTTGGGCTTGTTTATTCGCCGCTGCCTCTCGATAATTGTTTTATCGCTCACGGTGCTCTGTTTATTTTTTGAAGGATCAAACGCTAGAATTAGATTAACGTGGCTCACTCGTTTATTCTATTAGGGTCTTATATTGGCGAACCTTTCTGGATCTTCCGTAATTTACTGTATTAGGAATGTATTCTAAAATTTCTGAATTTTACTAAATTAGAAATGTATTCTTGATCTTCTGAAATTAACTGAATTAGGAATACTTATCTATTACATAGAATTATCAAAGTTATTATTATAGACCAGGAAGATAAAACAAAAATAATGAAGAAATCTTAATTTCTTCAGCATTTCATACACAGATAAAAAGAATGATTCAAGAGAAAATCGTCATTTATTAACAGTTAATACACGATTTCTTTTAATCTCACGCCTCGCTTACAACAAATAATCCATCTGTTAACTGTTAATTCCTAATCATTTGGTGGGATTTAAAGTCACATTCATTAACTATTAAGTCCGCGACTTTGTCAGGAAGTATTCTTTTTATTTGGGTACGTAACCAAACTATCGACAAATTCAGATTTACTTCGGCAAATTTCGACTACGATTAAAAAAAAAATCAAACGATAACCTTTCGGGTGAGTTTATCTGAACGCCTACGCAAAATTTCTCCGTGCTTTTGCTTCGTCGCCTGTAACTCGAGTTGTTTGCTCAGCGTAACGACCATCGTTGGATTTGCGTGTGTCTGAACCGTCCAGAACGGTAAATACGACCGGCGAGGGAAATTGGCCGGCTATTTTCCATGGAATTACCAAGTACCTTTCATCCTTTTCTCACTTTCTAACAATAAACCTTCGGTTAAATTTCGGTCGTTCCTTTCGTTCAACCAGGTCCCTGCTTTAAAGCAAAACAAATTCGTATTTACGATAAGACGCGACGTGAAAACAAACTGTAAGCGAAATTTTCCTTTTCTCGTTTGATTCGGTATTTACTTTGCTAAACTGAAACGTGGACGGTATTTTTTTACGAGCGTGCACGATGCTTTCTATCAGCGTGAGAGCCGACGTAGCGCGGATTCGAGGCGATCAGGGATCGACCTACAATCTCTGGATCGGACGTGAGCCTGGGGCGATCGGTAGCGAAACCGTCCATGCCCGGAAATGGAATTTTGATAAAAGAAATGACCGGGCGATGCTTGGAGTGCGGAGCTTCGAACGGTCGAAAGAAGAAGGGGAGAAAGAAACACGCGAAGCAATCGCGCCTCGAGCAATTAACGATAAAGCATCGTCGTCATTAAGTATTGACGCTGCCGTTCTTTATAAACTGTTTATCTTTTTCTGCTTTCTTTTCTTGCTATTCTTGATGTTCGGAGGATAATTTAGTTTCGAACGAAATTTGCGAGCCAATTTGTAATTCCTACTCGACTGGAATTTTTCGAAATATATTTATGTGATTCTGTTACTTTTTTTGTGGTGAGTATTTTAGATTAGTGATTATTTCAGTGAAACGATCGGTATTTAAATAAATATCATAGAATTTTGAAGATTCAGAAGAACATATCGAATAAATCTTTTAGTAACTTTATAGAAATTTTCTAGACTTTTAGAAAATTTAGTTGCTCTATTAGATACAAATAGAAAAGACGTCTAGTAAAAATTTGAAATTACACAGCATCAAACTATATTACATTAAAGTAATTACTTAATTTATTTAATACTAATTCAACAGACTAAATAGTCTAATATCTGAAACAAAAAACAATTGTAAAGAATCGAAAGAAGAAAAAAATCTAAAGTTAAGGAATTATTTACAATTTAAATCTCACGCTTGTATCGCTACGACTTCCTCCAGCGTAAAAAAGTAATTCGTGCAATAACGGCGTAAGAGCATGTGCATAGTCGCCTATACACGCATCGTCTCTTGCATAACCACAAGCTCGAGCAGCGCGGAATTCCGCAGCTTCAGGCTAGAAAACGACCGACAATCCAGCGTCTGACCATAGCCGAGTCTTTACTACTTGACTCTCGAGGAAGCAAGTGGCGCGACTCCGCGTCCGCGCAGACGGCATTCACGCGCATCCGCCATAAACGCTAAAGGCGTCTCTGAACTGTTATTGCTTACTACTTAGAAGGACTCCATTCTGCTCTTTTTCGCCCCCCGCGGCTCCGGGACCAAGAAAAGATTAGACGCGTCCACCGCTCCCTACCCATCGCCTCGGTCTTAGGAATATCGACGCAATTACACTTCTATTAAGGCTCGTTTTTGCGCGGAATTTATTCAGGCACTCGGGGGTAACGATCCCCGGCTCTCGGGAATGGAATTTTCCAGATGAGAATCTCTCAGAAGTCTACGCTTCTCGTTATTACGAATTTTAATTTAATTCCGAATCATTAGCGAGGAGAAACTTTTATTTTACTTTGCTTTTTTATGTTGGTTTTATTAACGACCTAATCGAGCTATCGAAAGGAAAGCTTATTTTGTAGTGTATAATTTTCTTTGTGTGTTATTTAGGAACTAAAGTAAAAATTGAGAACTATCTGTTATGGTAAAAATAGGACCGCTTAAAATCAGTTATACAAATTAAAGTTTCGACATTCTTTATCTTTGAATATAAAAAGATCAATCAAATTATTTAATTCCAGTGTTTGGAAATCGATAAATTTCCGTCATGTCATTAATTTTCCGAGAAAGGCTCTAATTCTTGGTGATAAACCTCTCATATTCCTTTTTCATCTAAAAAGAGCCTCGTTACATTCGCGACTATTTAACATTATTGAAAGAAAATCAATTGAAATTTTGTTTTTTTTTTTCTCGAAGGAAAAGGTCGAAATCTCGAATGCTCAATTTATACAATGGATCGGAATTTCCACCTCATCACAAGGAAATATCTATTGTTTATAAAAAAAAGTTTTCATGCTTTAAAAGCACAATTTTATCACCCTTATTGCATTTTTTTATAAGGACAGATTTAACCATTCTATAAAAATACATAAATATAGCTACCACAAGTCGACGTCTCTGCTTTATTAACCCTATCGGACTCCGCAACATAAATTAAACCGTAACTGTAAAAGAGAATTAAGAAATAAAAAGAAATTCCAAAGAAAAATACGCCAATAAGAAACTATGAAGGTAACACTTGGATCTTCGCGATAAACCGCGTAATAACACCTCAATTTTTCCCCCATCGCGTACTTTGAAACGAAACCCAACATCTCGGAGCCGCTTAGGTCCCGCAATTCTGCCCAAGACCTTGCAGGTTCTCCAGCGCGGCCAAGATCTCGATCGCCCCGGCCAGATAAACTTAATAACTTTATAGAGGTACGAGCGCTCGGGACTTATCGGGCGTCGACGTGAGAGCCGAGGCTTTACGAGCGCTCGTTTCGCGAAAATCATAAATCAAGCGAATCGCCGCGCGCGTTTACGTCCCCCACCCCCTCGCACCCCCGCGCCACCTCCACCACCACCCCCCGTCCGCCTGCTGAATTTCGGATTCGAAAGAGCGCCGGGGCGCCGCGCCGGTTTTACTAATTGCCGTTGTGCTTCGGAGCTGGAACAAAGAAGGGGGATCGCGCCTTACGCGCTGCCGTAAAATTTTATCGGTGCCGGGGGTTTTCAGACTGAAGCGATTAAAATCGCTGCGTCGGGCTGTTGACGGCGTTCGAGGGCTGCAAACATTTCAAGCGCTTTCAGCGTAGTACAGCGAGGAAATAAATGCTCGCAGAAAGTTATTCGCGATCTTTCGGTAGTTCTATTTTTTTCTACCTTTAAAGCAAGTATTTTTTAATAGAGTAGAAATAGTTAGAGTGTCTCTTACGTCTAATTTATTGTTATTGCTAATCAGAATCAGAAAACTTTAAGTTTCTAAAAAAAAGTAATAATAATTCTGCAGCATCATAATATTTGTTATATCATAAATTCTATCTACTAAATTCATTTAGTTATTTATTTATTTATTTATTAAGCATCATGCTTAAAAAGCTTTCTACAATAAACGTATGAAAGAAAGCGAATATGAAAGGGCGCAGCGCTTCTTAATTAAATGCTTCAATTTATGTATAATATCTATTAAATTAACATTTCGAGGTCAAGTTATATATCCAAAACGATTTCTGCATTTTGGATGTAAATTGATCTTGAGAAGACTTTATAGTATTGAATATGAATTGCCCATGGAATGCCCTTAAATTATTTGCACACTTTTTCATATGACCGCACTTTGTTGTTTGCCTTTCTTCGTCATAGTTTTCTATACAGCTATATCCATTTTTATTTACAAGTGTATTAGTCGACAATATTCCTCAATAATAATAAAACATTTTAAATTACTATTTAAGTCTTGACAGAGGATAAAAGCGATTAATGACCTAATAACTTTTTCTAACGGCTATTGGTTAATTATTAGTTTATAATACATTAATTCGTTTGTATTGGTAACGAATAATTCATATTTATATAGGAACAGATCTTTTATGACCTTTCGATCCGAAAAATAAAAATATAGCCTTATATGCGTTTTATTAATTTTTAGAGCCATAATACTATCAAAAAGTCAACAAACAACGAGGTGCGCATTAAACGAAGTAAAATTGAAAAATCAAATGAAAGATGATACATGGAAATGGAGTTAAATGTACGTGCGCGATATTGACGCTGAAAATGCAATTTTTACACGCTCGTCGTTCCGCGCATTTATATGGAGGGAGACGCGCGCTCCCGTTATATAAATTTGCGGAACGTGGCACATATAAAAAATGCATTTCGTCATCTACCCCCCACTCACAGTGGTGTAAAAGTTTTTTATCATAACAGTGCTAGATTTTTTTATTTTACTTTGTAGTTTCAATTAAATCGCAGTCAAATTATTTCCTCCTATGTACGCAACATACGCTCAACATCATTTTTCAAATTTATAAAATGAGAAATTCTAATTACACTGTTTAGAAGATCGTCAATTCTCTGAGTCCTGAGATTTCCTCATGGTGTTGTAGAATGATTCTTTCATTAAAGGAAATTAAATTGTGACTTATTTTATTCCATGGATTCTAGCAAAAACAAATTAATGAGATTATTAAAAAAAATGTAGAACAAACTTTTAGAAGATTTCTTCCCTAATTAGTTAGCAATATATAATGAAAATTATAATTTTAAGAGTCTCTAATTACAGCTTTTATATTCAATTGTATCTTTGTATTTTTTATACAAGTTATCATGAGACTTTTCATTATATTTTTTTCTCTAGAGACGTGTGTGTGTTCATTATTTTCTATTATACCCTCTCCTGGTGAATTCAGCGTGCTTGAAATTTATTTTAGGGAACGTTATTATATAGAGCAACTAATTTAGGTATTATTTAGCAAATTCATTTAGTATTTTACCTACCCAATTTCATCCGTCATAAATCAGCCATAAATTATGTATTCAATCAAGCCGCCTGACCGGTTAACGATTCTTCCGGTTCAGGTGAATCCATAAAGCGCATCGTCTTCGTCACCTTGAGCCAATTTTCCGTCGGCAATCGCGACATCTCGGGAAGAGGGAGCTTCGAAACTTTCCTGCCAACGCATTCGCGGGGAATCAACGGAATCGTAAAAGCGACCGCCGCCAATTTTACGAGATCACATCTGATTCGAACACGACGGAGGCCGCAAATGGAAGTTTATGGTCACTCAGCAGCTTTTTATTCCGCTAGTTCTTCCTTTGTCGATCTCGTAATAAGTCGAATCCTTGATCCTATTTATATTCACAACATACTCAGTAAACAAGATAGAATGTTCATTTATTTATTTATTACAATTTAGATGAAGTTTACACAAATTGAATAATTGAATTTTTTAAGTTCCTTATGAGGTCAGGCTACATAATTATGAAATTTATCGAAAGTACAATAGATCCTCCTTCCAAAAGTAAATTAGGTCAAGCACAATATTCTAAAATCGCTCATCATCACACGGTACTTATATACCCGCGATTTACTTTCAATCTTAAGTGAATTCTATTTTCTGGTCGTCGGTTCGCTGTATTTTCAATTCCTCCTACAAAATTTATGCAATCGAGCAAATTCACCGGGGAAGCTTTTTTTCCAGCCACTCTGGGCTTCCACTCGGTTTGCTGATGGCCGCCTTCTGCGGAGCTATAAAAAGAGAGCCATAAAACGACAGATTTCTGGTCTCAATACAGCACGTAAAACTGCAGCATTAATTCACATGCACGTCGCGTGTTATATACTTCTCTCCAATTTGGCCGGCGCGGCAATTTGAATTTTAGAAAAGCGGCGAGATTTGCGATTCGGTGTAATGTTAATCCACAAGAATATTTCCCCTCTCCGCTCCTGGCCAGTCGGGCCTCTGCTCCCCTTTGCCTGTCGCCCACTTCTAACTTCGAAAAACGAAGCGGTTGTTTTCGATGAATAATTCAGTTCCGGCGGTCCCCTCCACCATCTACATGCTTTTAAAGATGCGCATCCATCGAGGATGTGCATACCGTATACCGCGCAGTTTAAATTTTATTCGAAAATTTTTTTTAATCACACTTTACCTCTTTGATATTCACTAACCGCATATTGGACAGTTTTTTTTTTAAATATTTATAAATCTGTCACTTTTGCGGCACGCGCTGAAAAAGAGTTCAAATTCTGAAGCAGTTATTGTGCTGGACCTGGAAATGAGAATATTGGAGGTCTTCTCTATACCCTTATAATACCTACTTACAGTAGGAAGTCTGTTCGGACTCATAATTCATCAACCGTAAGATTTCAAAGTAACGGATGGAGCAAATGAGCTAAAATTTGAGGATATTGTTTAAAAGTATATTAGTTATAGTATAAACAAAGGAATTTGATTTTGAATCCGTAGAAAAAATTTTATAAGCCTATTACTGATTTTTTTAATGAATTACTTGTTAATTTTAACATATTTGTGGTGTAACTTTTTTTCTACGTATTCAAAATCAAATTCCTCTGTTCATATCATAACTAATATACTTTTAAACAATATCCTCAAATTTGAGCTCATTTGGTCCATCCGTTACTTTGAAATCTTACGGTTGGTAAATTATGAGTCTGAACAGACTCGAGTAGGTATTATTATAAGGGTATAGACAGGTCCTAACCCTTCAAAAATATAGCTAAATATGTGTACTAATAGTAGAAAAAATTTAGTTTATATACATTATAATAAAAATATTTTAATTATAAATTTTTTAATCTATTGTTTAAAGGTGTTGTACCCCCTTAAATAAATAAACTAATATGAGATTATTTGAAGTAAATAAAATTGTTTCACTATGAACCAAGCTGATCGAAACTGATGTATACTATAAAAAAAATGTAATTAACCTTTATCTTACATAAATTTCAGCAGGCTAATTAACAGTCATCAAGTTCTTCCCTTACTGTGTATTCAATCGATTCAACTTACAAGGAGATGACCAGGGTTGCGGGTCCTGGATTTCGCCCAAACTTTGTAGAATGATTCTTTGGTCCAAAAA